>OZ024746.1:54540405-54575405 GCA_964016885.1 Eledone cirrhosa
AAAATAAAAAAATAAATATATGCTTGTATAAATTACACACGCATATAGATATTTTCTTAGGCTAAATCAGAAGTTGTACCCGAATAAGAACCGCTTCTCATAACTGCAGTAAATGCAGAAAGTTATGCTATAAAGGGCAAATGGGAATATAATTCTCCGGCCGAATTAAAAGTAAAATATAAAACACACGCGGGTTAATTAGTTATTTCAAAACCAATATTAATTCCTCGTGTAAAGAACTCAATTAATAAAAGAAAATAAATACATATATGCATGTAATTATATACGTAGGCATATATATATATTTTCTTAGGCTAAAAACCAGAGAAGTTACAACCCCAAAAAACCCCAATATTTCACAACAGTAATAAATACGGAAAGTCAAATTCATAAGGTACCTGGAAATAAACACCTCTGGCCAATCAAGAGTAAATATTTAATACAATAACATATATATATATATATATATATATATATATATATATATATATATATATGTTGTGAGTTCGATTCCTGAACCAGGCGATGCGTTATGTCCTTGAGCAAGACACTTTATTTCACGTTGCTCCTTCTACCTGGAGTTGCGACCGATAGATAGTATTAGCAATTGGAAAGACCAACGGAAACATAGTTTCCTCGGTCCGATTTGACGAAAGTCGATCGACTAGAATATATATATATATATATATATATATATATATATATATATAAGTGTATATATATATATTTGTGCGTATATATATATATATATTTGTTCAAGCTTTAAAAAAGACAAACCCAGGGAACGAGTACACAAAGTCACATATACTCGTTCATCTATATATATTGATATAAATCTTCTAGTGTCCCCCTGCCTTCAAAAGTCACTGCTGAGAGCAAAAATGATTATCTTAGATAAAATAAATCTGTATTGAAAATGATAAAAATTCTTAAAATACAAAATCGTGCCTTTATTTTAATTTTATTTGAGTAAATATATTTACATGCTGAAGTAAATTTGCATTGAATTTCCTTGGAGAATGAAAGTGTCTTTCTTCCATTCCATGTTTGCTTTAATAGTACACAAACTGAAAAGTTCGCCAAATGCAGATAAATTAACACGCAACTTTGCAGAAGAAACAGCCGTTTCAGGTACTATTTAATTAAATATGTCTTCTATTATTATGCTTCTAGTGCGATATTTTCTTCTCAAACAGATTTTTGTTAGTTTTACTCGAAAATAATTTTTTTATGCTCCTCGTTTTAGGTGTATATAATAACCAAGGGATATACAACTAATAAGGTTGTTCATAGATACATACGTGCATATATATATATATATATATATATATATATATATATATATATATATATGTATATATACATATATAAATACATATAAGAATCTGCATATACATACATATATATATATACATGTGCATATATATACATGTGCATATATATATATATAAATATATATATATATATATATATATATATATATGTGTGTGTGTGTGTATTTGTGTGTGTGTGTGTGTGTGTGTATTTGTGTGTATTTGTGTGTGTGCGTGTATCTGTGAGAGCGTAGTAAAACAGTGGTTCGACAAATGATATCGATAAACATTTACCAAATATAAAAATAATTACTGGTTTCGATATGATCGAATAAATGAGCTAATTTATAATTATTTCTACTTTTGGCACAAGGCCAGCAATTATTCCAGTGTATTACTGGTACTTTATTTTATCGAACCCGTAAGGATGAAAGGCAACGTTTATCTCGGCGGGATTTGAACTCAGCCCGTAAAGGGAAGTGACTCTATGATGCAAATTATGGCGTCCGATCCTTTCGAGTTCATCTATACAAGATTCTATAAGACTGTTTGTTGTCTTTCATTGACCATCATTCAAATCTACCATTCCAGTCTTATATTCAAGCAATATCTATTTGTACTGTATTATTGGATTGGCAGTATCGGTAGAGGGTCGGACGCCATGCTTTGACGCATAGAGTTATGGCCCTTGCCATTCTGAGCAAATCGCCGAGGTTAACTTTGCCTTTCATCCTTACGGGGTCGATAAAATAAAGTACCAGTAATGCACTGAGTAATTGCTGGCATTCTGCCAAAAGTAGAAACAATTATTATTTAACGTATCGGTATGATATGAGTACAAATCCTGCCGAGGTTAATTTTGACTTTCCTCCTTACGGGGTCGATAAAATAATGTTCCAGTAATGCTCTGGTGTCAATTTTAATCGACTTTCCCCTGAAAAAAAAAAATTACTGGCCTTGTGCCTATATAAGAAACCATTATTTAATATATCGGTACGATATGAGTACAAATCCTGCCGTGTTTAACTTTGCCTTTCATCCTTATAGGGGTCGATAAAATAAAGTATCAGTAATGCACTGGAATAATTAATGGCATTTTGCCAAACGTAGAAACAATTAATTAACATCGAGGAAGCCAGCATCGCTTATTGATTATAAAGTCCATCGGACGGATTGTACCTAGGATTAGATTGAACCTTCTTATGTATAATATCACGACCAGGGAATTATGTTACGAGTACACGTCTCTTTGGAATACTTAACGTCTTATATATTAGTATACCGGGGTTTAAGTTGTTCCAAAACGTGAAAAGCTTGTCATCAGATATGCATAACCATTTTAAAGCCAAATCGAGTGATGACAACTTCTACTTCTATCATCTCAAGTGTCCACATAGTGTAATATTTGTTATCTTGTAAGAACGACTTTCTAACAATATATTATCTCCAATTGTAACGTCGTATCTAAGGTTTCTATGTGTTTAGCTTGGACCATGTGCTTCAAGTCATATTACAGGCATGTACATACACCCGACGTACGCCTTCACTTCCATATACACATGCAGACACATATACATACATATAATTAGAAGGATACACGTTCACACACGGATATATACATCTCACAGATACAGGTACAGACACACACACACACATGTATATATATGTATACATATATATGTGTATGTATGTGTATGTGTGTGTGTGTGTGTGTGAGTGTGTGTATATATACATATATACACACACACACACAGACATATATATATATATATATATATATATATACATATATATAAACACACACTCATATATATATATATATATATATACATATATATATATATATATATATGTACACACACACACAACCATATATATATATATATATATATATATATATATATATATATATATATATATATATATACATACATAATACATAGATGTGTATGTGTTCATGTGTTTACAGATACGAGCAGTCTACGCATGGTATGGTGGGTGTGTATTCGGTGATTTAAAAAAATATATATAAACTCAATATTTAAAAATATAAAGTATATATAACAGTAAAATAACGTGTATAGAAATTCGAGTAATATTCTAGAGCATTCGAAATCGTGTAGAAGGCAGAAGTTGCCTGGAGGTATTAATTTGAATAACACGGTATATAATGTAATGGAAAGACAGAAACTATGTTTGCCAAACGAAGAATTTTTATTAAACTCAATGTTTCCTGCTCAGGGGAAAATCTCAGTCATTTCACATGCGTTGATCTACTTTATATATATATATATATATATATATATACATGTATGTGTGTGTGTGTGAGTGTGTCGTAAGTGTGTGTTAATTGTGTGTGTGTGTGTCATGCGTATGTAATATGTGTGTGTGTGAGAGAGAGAGTAATAATATATATATATATATATATATATATATTTATATACTTATATATATATATATATTACTCTCTCACACATATATATCACATACGCATGGCACACACACACACGCATACACACTCACATACACACACATACACACACATACACATAGACACTTACATACATATACACACTCACATACACATAAACGCATATACACGCTCACGTACACACACAAACACATACATACACATATACAGACTTACATATATAGATACACATACACACTCACAGACTTACATATACACATGCACACTCATATATATACACACACACATACACACACACACACACAACATAGACACATACATATACACATATACACTCACACATACACATACACATACACATACACACATACATATACCCATACACACTCACACATACATATACACATGCACACACACATATACACACTCACATACACACTCACACACAGAGACATATACACTCACACAGACGCATACACATACACATACACACTCACATACACACTCACACATACAGATACACACTCACAGAGACACATACACCTCGCCAAGAAGGTGTTACACAACATTTACAAATGTATTACCTCGTGGATTTCATTCTATTTTGTTTTTCATATATTTCAACTTCCTTTCGTTTATTCTTTTATTCTTCTATACCTTTATTCTTTTATTCTGTTATTCTTTTATTCTTTTTCTTTCATTTTCCATGCTTTTTTTTCTTCCTTGAATCTAAGGTTATCATTTCGAACTTGGTGATTCCATATTGTTGCAGTTGTTGATGTTGATGCTATTGTTGTTGTTGTCGTCGTTGTTGTTGTTGTAGTAGTAGATGTTGTTGTTGTTGTTGTTGTAGTAACTGTTGTTGTTGTTGATGTAGTAGTAGCTGTTGTTGCTGATGTTGTTGTTGTTGTTGTTGTTGGTGTAGTAGCATTTGTTGCTGGTGTTGTTGTTGTTGTTGTTGTTGTTGTTGTTGTTGTTGTTGTTGTTCTTCTTCTTCTTCTTCTTCTTCTTCTTCTTCTTCTTCTTATTATTATTATTATTATTATTATTATTATTATTATTATTATTATTATTATTATTATTATTATTATTATTATTATTATTATCATTATTATTAGTATTGCTATTACTTTTTGAGTCTCAGTCATTGATGTTAGTTAACTGGAAAGTTTGTTGAAATGAATATCAAGCCACTACCTGCAGCCTCAGATATTCAGGACGTATCGGAGGGTTCTTGCTGTTCCCAGCAAGCATGCCTTTTGAAGCGTTCCAAAAAGCGTGAAGGGGCCAATTTTCTTTAACCATCCCTGGAAACTTTTTGCGATAGTACCTAGTGCGCCTATGACAATCGGGACCACTTTGACTTCATGGCAGTTCCAAATCCTTTTTACCTCCCACTTTAAGTCCTGGTATCGGTTAATTTTCTCCCTCTCCTTCTCTTGCACTCTCGTGTCGAATGGGCAGGCCACATCCACAATCAGGCACGATCTATTTTCTTTGTCCACAACCACCAGGTCAGGTCTATTGTGTTTCAGTTTCTTGTCCGTCTGTATACTAAAATCCCACAGCACCTTCACCTGATCGTTTTCTATCACCGACTCTGGCTTATGCTCATACCACTTCTCAGAATGTGGTAAATTCTTTACTTTGCATAGGTGCCAGTGGATCACCCTGCCCATCACATCATCTCTCCAGCCCTTATAGTGAGTCTGGGTTAGGTGTTTTCACTCGGATGCAATGTGAGCCACAGTCTCCTCTCTCTCTCTCCACAGATCCTGCACAGTGGGCTAGCCTCCTCCTTGTAAATATGGTGTTTCAACCACTTCGTTTTGAGGGCCTACTCTTGCGCAGCCATTAACATTCCTTCTGTAGTCTTTTTAAGGTCTCCTCTTTTCAACCGGTTCCATGTCTGTGGATCTCTGAATTCAGTTTTCTCAAAGAAGGTACTATGAAGGGATTTTTCCTGAAGGCTGCTCTTTCTCCTTGATGTTATTTCCTCCTTGGACATCCCCTGGCCTATTGTCCCCTCATTCAGTACAGTTCTGAGCATTGGCTCCTTACTATCAGTCACGTATTTGTGTAGGTTGTTTTTCTCCATCTGAACACAGTCCTCTATGCTGATAAGACCTCTTCCACCCTCAGATCTCCTTAAGTAGAGTCTATCGACATCACTCCTCTTGTGGAACATGTAGATAGTCAATAGCTTCCTAGTTTTCCTATCCATTTCTTTTTGTTCAGCAACATTCCATTTCATATTCCCCGCACTGTACCTAATAATAGACACAGCTCGGGAATTTGCTGCACTTATGGCATTCCTACTGTTCAGATGTGACTTCAATACGCTCCTTACCCTCCGAATGTATTCAGTTCTTATCAATTCCTTCATTTTTTTGTTCTTGATGTCATCAGCCTCCAGAACGCCCAAATACTTGTATCCTTTTTCAGAGTCAATTTCCTTTATCATCTCACCCGTTGGTACCTGGATTCTGTTACTTCTGCTCAACTTACCCCTCTTCATCACAATGACTCCACACTTACTAATACCAAATTGCATACATATATCATTGGTGAAAATACGACAGTGTCAACAAGCACATCCAACTCCTTCTCACTCTTCCCGAAGAGCTTAAGATCGTCCATGAATAGGAGGTGATTGATGGTAAGCCCTCCCTTTCCCAACCTGTATCCTGCTCTCCCTTTTCGCAGTACACTGGTCAGGGGCATCAGGGCAAGGACAAACAACAGAGGGGACAGATTATCTCCCTGGAAGATACCTCTCTTGATCTTCACGCTTCCGAAGGATTCTCCAGTTATGTTAACTCTGTTTCCCAGGACTTCATACTTTTGCACAACAACTGTCTGATGTTATCTGCCACCTTGAAGATCTCCAGGCTTTTGGTGATCCAAGAATGAGGCACCATGTCAAATGCCTTTTTGTAGTCTATCCATCTCATGGCAAGACCAGTGTGTCTCCTCTTGCAATTCCTCATTACCATCTTATCAATAAGTAACTGGTCCTTTGTACCACGGGACTTCCTTCGGCATCCTTTCTGTTCGTCCGGTAACAAGTTGTTTGTGTGGAGGTGATGGTAGATTTCCTCAGACACAATGCTTGTCAACAGTTTCCACATTACGGACAGACATGTGATAGGTCTATAGTTGGTAACATCATTACTCTTGATTCGGTCTTTCATTACCAGAACTGTGGTACCTTTTGTCAACCACTCTGGTACCTCACCTGACATCAAGCAGTCATTGAACATGGTTGTCAGTTTCGGGTGCAGGGATGTTACATTTTTAATCCAATACCCCTGCACACCATCTGGGCCTGGTGATTTCCAGTTGGTTAGTTTTTTGGCCTGCCCCTTGAGAGTTTCAACTGTGATACTCAAATCAGTTTGTTGGTGTGCCTGTTCACTAATTTCCTTCAGTACTGTCTCAATCCACACTGCCTGGTCATTATGTTTAACATCCTGCTCCAATATTCCTCTCCAGAATGTCTTAGTTTGTTCCGCCTCAGGGATCAAGTCGTTGGCTCTTTCTTTCCCTTCAAGCTGTCCAAACAACATCTTCTGGTTGTTGTCAAACATTCGGTTCTGTCTATTCTGACTGACTCTGCTCTCGTATCGCCTATTGTTTGCACTCTTTGCTACAATGCGTTGCTTCAGTTCCTCTATGATAATATTTAGCTTTTTACTCCTAGTTTTGTACTTTATTTCCAGTCTATTTTTAGTGTCTATGTTTTTTAGTGTCCCATTCAGTAGGGACTCAAGCTTTCCAATGTAATTTCTCATTTCCCTGATTTGACCACTCAGTCGTTTCTTCCACCAAGGCTCTGCTCTTTCTTCTCTGTTGTTTCCTCTCGCTTTTATACCAAGTAATTTCCTCACCGCATTTTTGCTGTTGCTTTGAGGATATTGTTGCACTGGTGAAGGCTCCTCGCCTCAAGGAATGGGATGACTTTGTTTACCTTAGCTGTTGTTTCTTTTAACTTTTCCTGTCTACAAATCTTAGGTTCATAGGTTTCCCACTATCATTGTTCCTTTCATCTACCACTAAGTTTAGGATATCAACCAAATCTTGTCCTAGCTCGTCAGCATTCATCTCCTCAGTGGTCGTATCTCTGTTCCAGGTATTATTTAATTCAGCATTCAGATCATTGTCTGCTTCGGATAGTTCCTCCGTTGTCTCAACTTCTTCACCTTCATTTCCTACTGGCTCATTTACCTGGCATACTCCACTCTCCATGTCCAACCTAATCTCTCTAATCAGTTCCTCCAGTTCCAGCTCGTTTATCCACCCATAATTTCTTATTACCCGAGCCTGCCCGGCCAATTTTTGTTCATCTAATTTAAATAAACCAATCTTGTTCCAGATGTTATGCATCCGTTTCCTAAAGCCTTTTTCCTTGGGGTTACTCTTCAGGTAACATTGCATAACAGTTCTATTCAATTCTTTCGTCCAGTGGGTTCTGGTCCCATTCCTTCTTCTTCCTCCGACACCAACAGTATTTGGTTGACAGCCAGGTCCCTGCTGCTGAGCCAGGGAGCACCTGCTGGGTGAGAGTCTGTCACATGACATTTCAGTCTCCACTTCACCGTTATTCGAACCGTTTAGGTTCGACATTGAAACACTCTTATCGAGGATTGGTGAATGTATGGTTACATAACAACCGGTGATTTCATCACCTCCGGTGATTTGATCACCCTCGGTGATTTTAGCGTGCACTATCACGCTGTAGACGAATATTATTACTATTATTATTATTACTATTATTATTCTTTGAGTCTCAGTCATTGATGTTAGTTAACTGGAAAGTTTGTTGAAATGAATATCAAGCCACTACCTGCAGCCTCAGATATTCAGGACGTATCGGAGGGTTCTTGCTGTTCCCAGCAAGCATGCCTTTTGAAGCGTTCCAAAAAGCGTGAAGGGGCCAATTTCCTTTAACCATCCCTGGGAACAATTTGAGATAGTCCCTAGTGCGCCTATGACAATCGGGATCACTTTGACTTCATGGCAGTTCCAAATCCTTTTTACCTCCCACTTTAAGTCCTGGTATCGGTTAATTTTCTCCCTCTCCTTCTCTTGCACTCTCGTGTCGAATGGGCAGGCCACATCCACAATCAGGCATCATCTTTTTTTTTTGTCCACAACCACCAGGTCAGGTCTATTGTGTTCCAGTTTCTTGTCCGTCTGTATTCTAAAATCTCACAGCACCTTCACCTAATCGTTTTCTATCACCGCCTCTGGCTTATGCTCATAAAACTTCTCAGAATGTGGTAAATTGTTTACTTTATTATTATTACCACTGTTATTGTTATTCCTTGAATCTCAGTCATTGATGTTGGTTAACTGGAAAGTCCGTTGGATTGAATATCAAGCCACTACCTGCAGCCTCAGATATTCAGGACGTATCGGAGGGTTCTTGCTGTTCCAAGCAAGCATGCCTTTTGAAGCGTTCCAAAAAGCGTGAAGGGGCCGATTTTCTTTAACCATCCCTGGAAACCTTTGGAGATAGTCCCCAGTGCGCCTATGACAATCGGGATCACTTTGACTTCATGGCAGTTCCAGATCCTTTTCACCTCCCACTTTAGGTCCTGGTATCGGTTAATTTTCTCCCTCTCCTTCTCTTGCACTCTCGTGTCGAACGGGCAGGCCACATCCACAATCAGGCACGATCTTTTTTCTTTGTCCACAACCACCAGGTCAGGTCTATTGTGTTCCAGTTTTTTGTCCGTCTGTATCCTAAAATCCCACAGCACCTTCACCTAATCGTTTTCTATCACCGCCTCTGGCTTATGCTCATAAAACTTCTCAGAATGTGGTAAATTGTTTACTTTATTATTATTACCACTGTTATTGTTATTCCTTGAATCTCAGTCATTGATGTTGGTTAACTGGAAAGTCCGTTGGATTGAATATCAAGCCACTACCTGCAGCCTCAGATATTCAGGACGTATCGGAGGGTTCTTGCTGTTCCAAGCAAGCATGCCTTTTGAAGCGTTCCAAAAAGCGTGAAGGGGCCGATTTTCTTTAACCATCCCTGGAAACCTTTGGAGATAGTCCCCAGTGCGCCTATGACAATCGGGATCACTTTGACTTCATGGCAGTTCCAGATCCTTTTCACCTCCCACTTTAGGTCCTGGTATCGGTTAATTTTCTCCCTCTCCTTCTCTTGCACTCTCGTGTCGAACGAGGAGGCCACATCCACAATCAGGCACGATCTTTTTTCTTTGTCCACAACCACCAGGTCAGGTCTATTGTGTTCCAGTTTTTTGTCCGTCTGTATCCTAAAATCCCACAGCACCTTCACCTGACTGTTCTCCATCACCGCCTCTGGCCTATGCTCATACCATTTCTCAGAATGTGGTAGATTGTTTACTTTGCACAGGTGCCAGTGGATCACCCTGCCCATCACATCGTGTCTCCAGCCCTTATAGTGGGTCTGGGCTAGGTGTTTACACTCGGACACAATGTGAGCCACAGTCTCCTCTCTCTCTCCACAGATCCTGCACAGTGGGCTAGCCTCCTCCTTGTAGATATGGTGCTTCAACCACTTCGTTTTGAGGGCCTGCTCCTGCGCAGCCATTAGCATTCCTTCTGTAGCCTTTTTGAGGTCTCCTCTTCTCAACCAGTTCCATGTCTGTGGATCTCTAAATTCAGTTTTCTCAAAGAAGGTACTATGAAGGGATTTTCCCTTAAGGCTGCTCTTCCTCCTTGATGTTATTTCCTCCTTGGACATCCCCTGGCCTACTGTCCCCTCCTTCAGTACAGTTCTGAGCATTGGCTCCTTACTATAGGTCACGTATTTGTATAGGTTGTTTTTCTCCATCTGAACACAGTCCTCTATGCTGATAAGACCTCTTCCACCCTCAGATCTCCTTAGGTAGAGTCTATCGACATCACTCCTCTTGTGGAACATGTTGTAGATAGTCAATAGCTTCCTAGTCTTCCTATCCATTTCTTTTTGTTCAGCAACATTCCATCTCAGAATTCCCGCACTGTACCTAATAATAGACACAGCTCGGGAATTTACTGCGCTTATGGCATTTCTGCTGTTCAGATGTGACTTCAATACGCTCCTTACTCTTCGAATGTATTCAGTTCTTAACAATTCCTTCATTTTTTTGTTCTTTATGCCATCAGCCTCCAGAACGCCCAAATACTTGTATCCTTCCTCAGAGTCAATTTCCTTTATCATCTCACCTGTTGGTATCTGGATCCCGTTACTTCTGCTCAACCTACCCCTCTTCATCACAATGACTCCACATTTACCAATACCAAACTGCATACATATATCACTGCTGAAAATACGGACAGTGTCAACAAGCACATCCAACTCCTTCTCACTTTTCCCGAAGAGCTTAAGATCGTCCATGAAGAGGAGGTGATTGATGGTAAGCTCTCTCCTTCCCAACTTGTATCCTGCTCTCACTTTTCGCAGCATAATGGTCAAGGGCATCAGGGCAAGGACAAACAACAGAGGGGACAGGCTATCTCCCTGGAAGATACCTCTCTTGATCTTCACGCTTCCCAAGGATACTCCAGTTGATGTCAACTCTGTCTCCCAGGACCCCATACTCCTGCCCAGCAACTGTCTGATGTTATCTGCCACCCTGAAGACCTCCAGGCTTTTGGTGATCCAGGAATGAGGCACCATGTCAAATGCCTTTCTGTAGTCTATCCATCCCATGGCAAGATCAGTGTGTCTCCTCCTGCAATTCCCCATTACCATCTTATCAATAAGCAACTGGTCCTTTGTACCACGTGACTTCTTTCGGCATCCTTTCTGTTCGTCCGGTAACAAGTTGTTTGTGTGGAGGTGATGGTAGATTTCCTCAGACACAATGCTCGTCAACAGTTTCCACATTACGGGCAGACATGTGATAGGTCTATAGTTAGTAACATCATTACCCTTGATTCGGTCTTTCATTATCAGAACTGTGGTACCTTTTGTCAACCACTCTGGCACCTCACCCGACACCAAGCAGTCATTGAACATGGCCGTCAGCTTCGGGTGGAGGGATGTTAAATGTTTAATCCAATACCCCTGCACACCATCTGGGCCTGGTGATTTCCAGTTGGTTAGTTTTTTGGCTTGCCCCTTAAGAGTTTCAACTGTGATACTCAAATCAGTCTGTTGTTGTGCCTTCTCACCGATCTCCCTCTGTACTGTCTCAATCCACCCTGCCTGGGCATTGTGTCTAACATCCTGCTCCCATATTCCTCTCCAGAATGTTTTAGCTTGTTCCGCCCCAGGGATCAAGTCGTTGCCTCTTTCTTTCCCCTCAAGCTGTCCAAACAGCATCTTCTGGTTGTTGTCGAACATGCGGTTCTGTTTATACTGACTGACTCTGTTCTCGTATCGCCTGATTTTGGCACTCTTTGCTACAATGCGTTGCTTCAATTCCTCTATGATAATATTTAGCTTTTTACTCCTAGTTTTGTATTTTATTTCCAGTCTATTTTTAGTGCCTATGTTTTTTAGTGTCCCATTCAGTAGTGACTCAAGCTTTCCTATGTCATTTCTCATTTCCCCGATTTGCCCACTCAGTCGCTTCTTCCACCACGGCTCTGCTCTTTCTTGTCTGTTGTTTCCTCTCGCTTTTATACCAAGTAGTTTCCTCACCGTATTTGCTGTTGCTTTGAGGATATTGTTGCACTGGTGGAGACTCCTCGCCTCAAGGTACGGGATGACTTTGTTTACCTTAGCTGTTGTTTCTTTTAACTTTTTCCTGTCTACAAATCTTAGGTTCATAGGTCTCCCACTACCATTGTTCAATTCATCTACCACTAGATTTAGGATGTCAACCGAATCTTGTCCTAGCCCGTCAGCATTCATCTCCTCAGTGGCCGTATCTCTGTTCCAGGTATTATTTATCTCAGTATTCAGATCATTGTCTGCTTCGGGTGGTTCCTCCGTTCTCAGGACCTCCTCACCTTCATTTCCCACCGGCTCGCCTGTCTGGCATACTACACCCGCCATCTCCAAGCCATTCTCTCTGCTCATTTCCTCCAGTTCCAGCTCGCTTATCCACCCATTAGTTCTTATTACCCGAGCCTGCCCGGCCAATTTTTGTTCATCTAATTTAAATAAACCAATCTCGTTCCAGATGTTATGCATCCGTCTCCTGTAGCCCCTCTCCTTGGGGTTACTTTTCAGGTAGCATTGCATAACAGTTCTATTCAATTCTTTCGTCCAGTTGGTTCTGGCCCCTTTCCTTCTTCTTCTTCCTCCAACATCAGCAGTATTTGGTTGACAGTCAGGTTCCTGCTGCTGAGCCAGGGGGCACCTGTTGGGTGAGAGTCTGTCACATGACGTTCTAGTCTCCATTTCACCGTTATTCGAACTGTTTATGTTCGATATTTAAACACTCTTATCGAGGATTGGCGAATGTATGTTTACATAGCCATCTGTGGATCCGCCATCCCACTTGGCCCTTGTGTGGCATTATCACCACGCTGTATACGAACACACATAAACAAACAAACACACGGGCAGAAAGGGCCCCAAAAATGAATAAGCATAAGTTTCATTGTAATGTAGTATTCGAATGTCTGACTTAGTTTTTGTTTTTTAAGTTTTACTTTTTCCCCCCTCTTCTCTGTCCGTCCGCCTGCTTCTCTCTTCATTCTTATTTTCTTTACGTTTTTGGGGTTTCTTTTTTTGTTTTTGTTTTTGTTTTTCTCTGTTTGTTTTTCTCGTTTTTTTGCTGTTGTTGCTGTGCTGCTTTGGTTTTGTTGTTTGTTTTTTTCTTTTTTCTTTTGAGTGTATCTATATATTTTGATGCCTTCCTCTTTGTTAGTAGTAGGGATTCTATAATGTGGGAGTAGTAACAGCCAGCAGGGAGAAGTGGGAGAGGGCGGCGTTGGCGATACTGAGACAGTGGTGGTGGTGATGTCGATACCGAGGCAGTGGTGGCGGTGATGCGACCGTATTACTGTAGTGATGGTGCTGTAGCGGTGGCAGCAGCAGTGAAGGAGTCAAGGGGTGGTGGCGGCGGTGATGGGATAGTGGTGGTAATGATGGCCGTAGTGAGCGGTGGCGGTGAAGGTGAAAATGCTGTTGTGTTTAGTGTACACAGATGATGGGGTGGGTGGTGTATCTAGTTTCTGGTGTTGGTGAGTTTAGCTGTCCTATATAGTGTAGCCAGAGGAGAGGAGGGGGGGGGGGTTATTCTTCTTCCATTTATAGCCATTTTTTTTTTTGGATATACAGTGTACAATACAAAGTTGAATATTTGAATATTTGAGCCTTATAACAATATATTTTGGGTCCGAACTTTTTGGGGCTCAAGCCGGGTGCTTTACGTAGCATTTGTACTAAGAGTTGTTATTTCACAAATGATTTAAATATGTTAAAAATTCAAAACTTACGGGAGCGATTTCATGACCTCCGTCACCTCGTGCGTCTTCTTCCCTTTATTATTATTATTATTATTATTATTATTATTATTATTATTATTATTATTATTATTGGCGCCCTACGTAGTAAATCGTATCATCGTGAGCTCCGCAAAGGTTTGTTATTTTCATTTGTTTAAAATTGGCATTTATGGAAAATTCTTATTGTTAACTGTATGTAAGTGCACATACATTGATTTCTGAAAAGGACACTCAAAAATATTGGGGCCTTGAGCCCAAAATTTAAACTTTTTATAATTATCAAACAAAAGATTTTCTTTGAAAAATAATGGATGACTCAAAGTCACTCCTTCCTCACAATCTAACACCTCACACCGACACCACCATTGTAAATATTGCTACGTTTGCCAACACTGGAAATGTAAGCAGTAGCAATATTTTAAATTTGTCTCAGGCAGACGTTCATTTACCACCATTACCAATGACTGCAGGTGTTAAAGCCGCCACCACCACCACCACCACCACCGCGACCCCCCCCCCCCACAGCGACAACAGAAACAAAGAAAAAAATAAATTAACTCGTGATATCGAAATGAATTCAATCAAAATGAACTCTTCCACACCGAACACCACTGACGCCACCACCACCACCACAACTGAAACTAAAATTAATAATAGAAAAAATATAATGATAACAACAACAGCAACAATGAAATTAAGAAAACTACCCTGAGTTTTGCCAGAGTAGAAAAAACGTGCGAAGCGATCCAGGCAACTCAGGAGGAATTAGAAGAAGCCCCCAAAAATGGTAAAGAAAGAAGGGTACAGGGTCAGTCTCACCCCCACCTAATAAAATGGAGCAACGTCGCCTATGCAACGTGTGTTATCGGACAATTAACATAAAATCGCGCCGAGTGGAACGGGCATCCGAGTCCCAAATCCAAAAATCTTTGGGACATGTGTCGGCAAAAAAAACTCACATCAGACGTGGGCAGAAGTATGGAACCGTGGACGTGTTCTTTGAAACACCACAGGAGGCCAGAGAACACTCCATGGCCCCATTAAGAATTGACGACTTCACACTCGTCCCAAGCTATTGTGGCCAGAGACTTGTGAAGATCAGGGTGACCCACTTTCCACCGGCTATCGAAATTCCCTGGCTAATGGCTGCCGTCCTCGCCGGCATCGAGGCCAACACCAAGATAATTGAAATAGCGAAAGAAAAGCAGGAGAACTGGTCCGGATCTGGGATGGAGCTCCTGATCCAAGCGGACCATAAAAGCATTGAGGAGTTCCCAGTGGTAATAGACCTCACTGACGGCAGCCACCTCACCGTAATCGTCGAGGGCAGAAGACCTAGGTGTGTCGTTTGTGATGAAGGAACCCACCTAAGGGCTTTCTGCCCTCAGGCTAAAAAGTTGAGGCCACCTCTCTTACACACCCCAGTGACTCAACCATCAACACCACCAGCAGCAGAAATGGCAGCAACAACTGTAGCAGCAACAACGGAATCAAATGTAACAGCAACAACCCCAGCAACAGTAGCAAAACCAACACCAGCAACACCCAACGCGCCAGAACTAGCACCAGCGGCTACACCATCCACCACGCCACAACCAAAACCAACGCCTGTGAAGGATTTTCCACTCCCCGGCTTATCGCAACTGGAGACAGACTGTGACGACGAGGAGTGGGAAACAGTATCAGGAAAAAAGAAAAAAAACGAACCAAAAAAGAAAAAATTCTCTTGCTTCCCCCTCCAAAAACAAAATACAGAGGGAAACAAATAAATTATCAAACAAAAAAGTTAGGACAGATATTCCACCATCCACACCAGCATCAGCAACCCCATCACCACAAACACCAACACCATCACCATCATTAACCCCAACACCACCATCACCAACACCACAAAAGTCACCAAAAAGCGTAACAGAAACAAAGCCACAACAAACGCAAACAAAACAAAACAACCAAAACGACACACACTACACAGCATTAAATTTGAACAACAACCAATTATTACACTACATGCAACACAACACCAGCATCACAGAAAAAGACTACACAGCAACCCAAAAGTTCACACCACATTCACACATACAAGTCACTCGCATCACACAGAAAACGTACACGACACTAAAACAAAAATTCCCGAAAGACATCGGAAACTTCCGACAAACATTCTCCAGGAGGATTTATAAGGAAATCCTTCCGGAGGAGGCCACAAGCGGTGAAAAGGATGGACAAACCATCCTTCCTCTACGAGAAGTAAGGTATGTGGTCTTTCCCATCTGTTCCACTCCATTTCAACATGACCTCACTACGAGTAGGCAGCAGAAATGCGCGTGGCTTGGGGTCGTCATGGAAGCAGGGCCACCTGCTCAACGACCTCAGGTCACTAAACATAGATGTAGTGGCCATAAGCGAGACCAGAATCTCCGAAGCACGGGGCTTCGCACCGATCTTCGGCGGCTACGATGTGTACGCATCTCCCAGCCGTCCGGGATCGGGGGAGGAGTTGCTGTGCTTTTACGGAGAGGTTTGGATCTCGCCATACGGACCATCTTCCTGGACCCAGTAGGTAAGTTGGTGGTGCTAGACGTGACCAGTGGAGACGGGCAAGCTTTCAGGCTAGTGGCCGTCTATGCCCCGACAGGAGCAGGGCGGCCTGATTTCTTCCTGCGTCTGGAGACCTTTCTTGGAACGTCCCGCACTTTAGCGTTAGTGGGCGACTGGAACGGGATCTTAGATGCACGCTGGGACTGTGTGGGATTAGCGGATAGGGGAGGAGGGTGCAAGAGCCTCACCAACATGCTCAGGCGTTTTGAACTGTCTGACAGGTACCGATTGGATTTCCCAAATGTGCCAATGTGGACTTGGACAAATCGCATAGGGTCATCCAGATCATATCTAGATAGAGTATTTTGTAGAGAAATAGATAGGTCTAGCACTGGCTGTCCACAATTCAAGATAGTCAGCTACACGTATCACAAATTCGTGATCTGTGTGCTTGACTTAGATAGGCTTCATAGACGAGGACCCGGCTACTGGAAGCTAAACGCGTCCTTACCAGCGCGCAAGGCCTACAGAGACCGGATTAGCGAACTAGTTAAGCGGGCGTTGACGGGAGCCATCGTCAACAACAAGTGGTGGTTTGCCTTGAAAAGAGCGATTAGAATAGAGTCCATTAGGTTTAGTAAGGCTTTAGCAATAGAGGAAAAAGAGCAGAGGGAGAACTAGTTAAAAAATTAGATGAGGCGCTTAGCAAAAGCATCACGACCGACGTACTTGCGGCGAAATTGGCCCTTCACCAATTCTTCAATGCAAAGCACGAAGGCTGCGTTGTCAGAGCTATGGTGCGTGCTCTCAGATACGAGGGAACGAAAGCCGATCAATGGTCCCAAGTGGCGGAGGCGCGTCGTGGCAACAAAGCCACGATCCGGTCTTTGGTGGACCACGACGGGCGCATGCTACTCGATCCCGGGCAAATGTGTGAAGCATTTCAGCGACACTTCGCTCAGCTGTTCGGTGGCAGCGGTGGGCCGGGTCGAGGGATGGACTTTAGTGTCTACTTCGATGGACTGCCGCGGCACTCGGCCACTGAGTGGAGTGTTGCGAAAAGCCGATAACAGCCGCTGAAGTACGGGAGGCAATGACTGGCTGCACGAGGGGTAAATCGCCTGGTTTGGATGGTCTGCCCTATGAACTTTACGTACAGTAGCCAGACATGTTCGGAGGCCTCTTGGCGGACGTCTACTGCAACTGGCAACAGAACGGGAGAATTCCCAGCTCTGTGAGCCGAGGAGCTGTGGAGCTGCTGAGAAAGGATCCGAACAAGGGGGATAACATAGATAATTTTAGGCCCATAACTCTGCTAAACACAGAGTTCAAGATTTTGGCCAAGGTGCTAGCAAAGAAGTTGGCGTTTGTCGTTGGTGGTCTGGTGGGAGAAGCACAGACATGCGCCATTCCCGACAGATCCATCCACGACAGCCTCCACCTCATGCGATACATCGTAGAGAGGGTAGCTAGGGAACCTGGCACGGGTGGATCCTTGATCAATTTAGATCAGTCGAAAGCTTTCGATAGGGTCGACCACCGTTACCTAGCGGCAGTCCTGAGGGTGGCTGGCTTTGGACCCGTCTTCAGAGATTGGATCGCTGCCATGCACAGCGATATCTGCTCTGTGGTGAGAGTGAACGGTCACCTTTCGGAACCGTTCAAAATCATGCGCTCGGTCCGCCAAGGCTGTCCCCTCTCGTCCCTCTTGTACGTATCGACTCTCGAGCCATTACTGCACAAACTGGAGACTTTGAGGGGCGTCCCGCGTTAACTAGGATGTGGAAGATCCGTGTTAGCATATGCGGACGATGTCACTGTAGTGGTGTCGAACGCCAAACACATCGAGGTGATCGGCACTAAACTAAGAGAATATGAAGCGGTGACAGCAGCAATAATCAACCAGGAAAAGTCAGTGGGCCTGTAGCTCGGCACCTGGAGAGGCAGGTCCATGCGGTCCAACAGCATCGTCGGACGCTGGACGGACGGACAGGTTAAATTGCTAGGAGTCTGGTTCGGTCCGGACCTCCAGACGGACAAAAACTGGGACGAGGTGACGAGCAGGGTGGCTCCTCTCACCCAGAAATGGGCGGAGAGGAAGCTATCCCTGAAAGGTCGAGCGGAGGTGGCCAACGCGTACATCGCGTTGTCATCTGCTACCGCCTGACCTTCGTACCTTGTCCTAAGCCCCGCCTGGCTGCGCTGGAGCGTTTGCTCTTTAGCTTTTTGTGGAAGGGACGCGCTCCGATGGTCAGGCGGTCGATCTGTTGTCAACACCCGCTACGTGGAGGGCTGGGCATGCCGTGGCTGATGATGCGCAGACACGCGCTCAGGCTACGACATCTCCACCTCTTCCTCGACGGTGATCAGGTGTGGTCGCCGTTTGCTAGACGCGTATTTCCCCAGCTCGTTTCATTGACGGAGCTGCAGTCCTGGGTCAAGCGAAGACCGAGAGGGAGCGCCTGGAGACTGGAATGTCTTCAGGCGCTCACAGCCCTCGACCAATTGGGCAATGTGATCGGTGGAAACTCGACCTCGGCGTTCTATAGAGGATTAGTGGAGGGGAAGAGCGACGACGTACTTGGGGAAACTCTAGGCGTCGACGAAAATCAACTAGCCAATCTCTTCGGAAGAACTTTCGGGCCAGGGCCTATGGACAACTTCCAGACATCTCTGGCCTGGCAGTGCTACCGAGGAGCCTTGCCAGTTCGGGATAAACTCTACAGGCATGGAGGTGCCGTCAGCCGGGCATGTCCGAGATGCGCGCAGGGCGACGAAACCGTCCTGCACGCACTCGTCCAGTGTCCGAAAATTGCTGACTTGTGGGTTTATGTCGAACACCTGCTGTCGCGTTTAGGACGGATCCGGCTATCATCTGAGTCCATCGTGAGCCGGGAAGGGCAGGCAGTTTTTATCTGTCTGGTGGCCATGGCGAAAGAGATAGTATGGTAGACACGTTTGAAAGGGCTGAAGACGAGCACTTACCTCTTCGGTGATGCTCTGATTGACTTTTTCAAATTTCATTTGAAAAGGAAAATCAGAGTAGAGAGGGAAGTGCTCTCTTCCCAGCATTTTGTTGAAAGATGGGTGAGAGAAGCAAGAATGGCCCGAGTGAATGGGCCTACTCTGAGTATATATCTGTAAATTAAAGGTGGAAAACTGGGAGAGGGCACTTGCCTTGGTGGTCAGGGTCACTGTGGTCTTTTACTGGGCTTTCTCCACAAATGTCCCTCCGAAGTCTCCCCCCTATTGGGGAATTTTTCATTGTTATTTTTTTGCTACATCCTCTGTTTTTGTTTTTTACACGCAGAAATGCCCATTTGTACCGTACTGTATTGTCCTGCACTGTCCTTAATGTCTACTTTATGTAAACCCTTGTGGTTAATAAAGAAATCATTATTATTATTATTATTATTATTATTATTGCGCATTTTTACTCAATCTTATTGTAAACCCTCACTGTCCCTTATTATCATTATTGTTGTCGTTGTTGTTGTTGTTATTATTATTGATGCTGTCGCTGCTGCTGCTAATGATTATTGTGTTGTCATTGTTGTTGTTGGCCTTGCTGTTGGTGTTGTCTCCGAGTGTATATTGATTCCCCTTCATTCTATCAACACTCTCTCCTAATTTTTCACATCTAATATGGCGACTATAGTATTTTCGTTATTTCTTTTCTTTTTCTACTATAATTTACACACTCTCTATCTCTTTCTCACTCACACATACACTCTCTCTCTATCTTTGTCTCTCTCTTTCTTTCTCACACTCTCTCACACATCCACTTTTAAGATATATATATATATATATAATATATATATATATATATATAATATATATATATATATATATAATATATATATATATATATATATATATATATAATATATATATATATATATATATAATGATATTTTTCTGTTGGATCATGTCAGGGGTCATGTGCAGTTAGTTCTTAATGAACAAGGATCCTCTTTCAATATGGTACGTTTATGGAATATAATTTACTTCATATAAGCCAATTCTGTGAATAAATAAGTAACCAGAAACTAGTCTCTATCGATATATTGAGACGAGTGAATAATCGTTCAAATCAGATTTTTCACCCATATGAAATTTAACAAGGCTATTAGTTTATACGTATCTGGTCTTTTAAAGAAACTTATTTAACTGCATTATCAACTGGAATATCGTTGTATAACCTAAGCATTATATAAATGGCAGAAAAAATATGTGGCTTAGGCACTGGTGGAAAAAGATTGCCCCATGAGAAATGTTTGAAACTCGGATATATTTGTTATACAATATCTGTGATATGTTTCATATTTAAACAAACCTATATATATTCATATTAATGCATACATTACACAACCATGTCTGTGTAGCGATAGAATTGGTGCAGAAAATTTGTATGTTTATTCTTCCTTTCCCTTTTTATATTCAAAATCATTCAAAAATGAGAAAAATCAACGCTAGTACAGCTGTTAGAACAGCCAAATGACCTCAAAGACAGGCATAAGCTGGCTGCTGGTCTGTGTTCCGAGGTATTTTTGCCCATCGCTATCTTTGAGGGGATTTGGCTATTTTAACAGCCGTTCTAGCGTTGAGTTTTTTCATTTTCTTTTATGATTTTCATATACTCTCACTTTCTCTTTTTTCGAGACATTAGTGTTTATTAATTTCCTTCAGTCCTCTCGTTATCTCTAAATTTCCTTTATTTCAATCTTAATTTTCACTCATAATTTTATTGATGAAACTGGCTTTCTTTTTATTGTCCTTACTTTTCATTATTTTCCTTTTCTATCGAACTGCGAACGAACCATGCACACAATTTATGGGATACGTATTAATTTCTCTAAAAGACAATTTTCAAAGGTTGATCCATTTGGTGTATTCAAAAGTGATCCATCGTATTATAATTGTTTCTACTTTTGGCACAAGGCCAGCAATTATCCCAGTGCATTACTGGTACTTTATTTTATCGACCCCGTAAGGATGAAAGGCAAAGTTAACCTCGGCGGGATTTGAACTCAGACCGTAACGCCATGCTGCAAAGCATGGCATCCGACTCTCTACCGATACTGCCAATCCACCACCCAGCGTATTATCTATATATTAATTTCAACAATGTCAGTATTCCGTGTGTCATAATTCTCGATTATCATTCGTTCATAGGTTTCAAACTCCGCCCACCTCAATGACGCCAAACTTAAATTAATATGCATAATGCCAATGAGGGAGTGAGAGGGGAGAGTAAGAAACAAAGAGGCAAAGTGAACGCTGTGTTGGATACACTATGTATATGTGTCAGTGTAGAGACATGTGTGTGTGTGTGATGTGTGTGGAAATAAGAGGGGAAGGAAAGCAATAACTATTAACATGTGTGCGTGTGTATGTATGTGCGCGTATGTTTATGTGTGTGTGCGTGAGTGCAACGTTCCACAGAAAGTAAAACTATCAACATGTTTGAGTGAGTGCGTGTGTGTAAGTGCACGGGTGCGTGTGTAAGTTTGCGTGCGTGTGCGCGTTTCCATTCGTGTATGTGTGGGGTTCCACAATCGCCACTCAGTTTATCAGTCTGTGTGCTTGTGTGTCAGTCGAACATACACAGAGTTGTGAAGGGAGTAAATAAGGACCTTTTTTACATTGACGGACATCTTTTATATTTATTATTGTCATTTTTTGACAATTGCTCGAAATGAATACTGATAATAAAAGCAATACGACTTTATCAAACAATGAACTACAGCGGCGACGGCGTGCAGCCAGGAATGAAGAAAAACGGGCCGAACAGCACCATCGGAACGCCGAACTTCAGAGGCGAAGACGTGCCACCATGAATGAAGAGGAGCTGGCTGAACAACGCCAACGAAACACTGGAGACAAGCAGCGACGGCGTGCTGCGATGGTTGAAGACGAACTGGCTGAGCATCATCTTTTATATTAATTATCTATATATATATCTACATACAATATAAAAGATTGGAACTTCCATCATCCTTTTGAGAAACGTGGAACAACCACGTCTATGCAATGATACACGTTTTACAGTCAGGCAGAAGATGAAACATCTCTTAGAGCTCACTATTCGAGGTGGGAGCACACTAGAATTGTTCATATACTATGCACAAACGGTACAACGAAGAATCTGGTATAACTGGAAAATTTATTTTACTGTTTTTTGTATCACACAGACACCACGGACTCACCTCATACTGTAACCTAACAAACATCCAATACAGTCATTTCTCTTTTACCTGCTTTTATCTTATCATCTGTTTAGACGGGCGAAGCTGGGTAGGTCAGCTAGTAATATATAAAAATAAGAAAATAATTCTCTTCATTGGATGTTCCAAGGATAACCAAATATAAGTGTATATATATACATATGAATATGTTTATATATATATATATATGTATATATGTATTCACACACACACACACACACATATATATATATATGTTTGTGTGTGTGCGTATTATATATGTTTGTATGTTTGTGTGCATATATATATATGTATATAAATATCTTTAAAAAGTCTAAAGTCTGTCTTAATCTAGAAGGCTCATTTGGCCGGTGCTTTATCCCGGTTTCATAGCGTGAAATGACTGATAGTACAAGACTACCGCCTGGACAGGACGCCAGTCAACCTCAGGGTTAAATCCCCAACTATTACTGGTACTCATTTTCAGCTGAGTACACTGGAGCAACGTGAAATGAATGTCCCTCTTTCAATTTAGCCTGCCGCAACCGTTATCTCTTTCTCTCTATCTATTTATGAAGGCAACTGGAAAAGCACCGTATCTCGGGACCCCGTGCTCCGATTTATACGAAACTTGTTTTATTTCATTTGTATTCCCATTTCAGGGGTAACTTCCTTTCAAAGTATTTTGCAATTATGCGCTCATTTAGCTGTATTAAACTAGAGACAGGCACACAATCACAAGGTTTTAGTAGTATATAGATTAATTCATATTGAAACCTGTATTTTCTCTTAAATATTCAGCAGCGTCTGAAGACAATTGATGCGTTTACGTATGTGAAACCACTGGTAATGTATGAATAAATTCAACCGTTAATATAAATATTTTTAGCTTCAAAGTTAAGTATTGATTGTCCAAGTCAATCTGCTGTATCCGCACCTGTATCCATGTATGCATATATAAATACGTTCGTATATGCATGCATATATACATACATATAAACATACATATATGCATGAATATATAAATAAATATATATATATATATATATATATATATATATATATATATATATATATACACACACACACATAAACACTCGCACGTACATATATATATATATATATATATATATATATATATATATATATATATAATTACATAGACACGCCAGTATCGGTCAATGTGTGCTTAAAAAATCTATGATTGTTAGACACACCAACCAATACCACCACTTCTTTCTCTATTAGATAAGAAACGCAATGTTGAACGTGTTCGTGTTTTGGCAAATATATTTCTAATATTGTGTATTGTTTTCCTTGGAGGAAGGCGTCTTCCACAATTAAGAACTACGAACAATTCTCTATACACCTGAGATCAATATGCCTCAGGTGTCTACATGATTGTGCATATTTATCTCTACGTGTTATATATATATATATATATATATATATATATACATATATGTATGAGTATATATATATATATATATATATATATATATATATATATTATTTGGGTATGTGTTTATAAATTTCCGTATGTCTATCTGCGTTGTTTATGTATGTATACGTTTGCGTCTGCTTCTTTGTCTATATATTGTTTTATGTGTGTCTATGTTCTGTGTAGCTATATGTTTAAAGTTCTATGTAATATATGAGCATATGAGTTATAGAATAGAGCTATCGTCTTTATCGATATAACTGTATTGCTGGAGAAAAGCTGGTTTATTCATGTTGTTTTAAAGTCTTATATATGATATGGTTATATAAAATTGAATAATACCTGTATGTCACAGGCCTTGCAATGTTGGACACTGTGTTCAATCTCCTTGCGAACTATGTTAAATGTGAAATGCGCTGTCATATAGTAAGCCATTTGCCCGTTAATTTCACAAGCAACCTGTCTCACTCGAACAACTGTTCCGTTCGAACAACGAAGGCCCAAAAGAAGCAAAAAACCCATTTGGTTCTGTTATACACAAGTGAGCAATATGAAATTCATACCTCCAATGTTATTTTGAAGATGGGTCAAGGAAGGCCTCGAAACCTTAACACAGTAATGGATTTAGCGAGACTATTGTTTTAAACAGAGCCATTTATTATTAAATAACTTTAACAAAAAATATATAACTAATGTTCATTCGTGTTGTTGATAAAATATTACAGAAAAAAAGCGCAGGTTTTTTTATATTAGTGTTCTCTATCTATATAGACAAGTACTAGTAGAAATTATTTAGTATCACAAAATGAATCTGAAACAAAGTGGTTGCAGTATTCATATTAATGAGATACACCTGTGATTGTCTTGTCTAACGATGCTCTGAGAATACAGGCGAAACTCCAGAATATCAATAATAAACACTTTGCTAGAATAAAGATGAGATATGCAATGACTAATAAAGTAAGTGTCAGGAAAGCTGAGACAACACGGATAGAAATATAAACATGGAAACAGAGGTAGGTAAAAAAAAAAATAAGAATGTCAAATAAAATAATATATTTAAACTATATTCAATTATGTTTTAAGGTTAAAAAACACTTTTCAAATAAAGGACGGAGCAAAACACTCTCTTGGCACTATCGGTCGAGGGTTGGAGGCCATGCTTTCTAGCAAAGTTACTTCCCTTTACGGACTGAGTTCAAATCCTGTCGAGGTTAATTTGCCTTTCATCCTTACGGGGTCGAAAAAATAAAGTACCAGTAATGTACTGGGTATTTGCTGGCCTTGTGCCTATATAAGAAACCATTATTTATGACACATATACCTATAGTAGACATGTGGATTGGCAGTATCGGTAGAGGGTCGGACGCCATGCTTTCCAGCATAGTTACGTCCCTTTACGATATGAGTTCAAATCCCGCCGAGGTTGACTTTGCCTTTCATCCTTACGGGGTAAATAAAATAAAGTACCAGTAATGCACTGGGAAATTGCTGGCATTGTGCCTAAAGTAGAAACAATTATTTATTATATATGTATATATGAGCGTTGTGGATTGACAGTATCGTAGAGCGCCGGACACCCAGCTTTGCAGCATAGAGTTATGGCCCTTTACAGTCTGAGTACTAATCCCGCCGAGGTTAGCTTTGCCTTTCATCCTTACATAGTCGATAAAATAAAGTACCAGTAACGCATTGATGTCGATTTAATGGACTTTCTCTTCTCCTTCAAATTACTGACCTTGTGCGTAAAGTAGAAACAATTATTTATTACATTAAAAAATAGAGGGTTGGATAGAAAAAGTTGTGGTATAGATATATGTGCATGTATTTATCTACGCATATATTTTACATAATTGCGTAGAAGTTATGTTAATGAGTAGGAAGGAATGTCTTGGTAGGTGCCATAAAATGTAGATTGTTTAATTGAATTATAACAATAACTGAAAATACTTAGGGTAAAACGCATATCGTCTTAATATGGAGAATGGTACTGGTCTTGGTAAAATTTATTTAAAACCTGGCTGCTGCTGCTGCTGCTGCTGCTACTATTACGACTACTACTACAACTACTACTACAACTACTACTACTACTACTATAAAATCATAATCACTAGTACCACGGTTAAAGAGAAAATGGCCATTACGACTACTACCATCAAATCTACCACTACCATATAACGAGGAACAATATTGCTTCTAGCATATTCACTACTAGTATAACTAGTTTTAACATCATTGCTATCTATATTAAAACCAGTACTATCAGCAGTTCTAAGCATTACATACCCCCCCCCCCCCATATATATATATAGATAGATAATTACAACAGTGAAATAAACAGGTATGCAAGTTTCGTTGAGTACCTGTTTATGTCACTGTTGTAATTATTTATACTAAACTCGTCCTATGGACTGAGTGCTCTTACTCTTGGATATTTCCTCATTTCCACTTAACTTTTACTTCAGTATATATATATATATATATATATGTGTGTGTGTGTGTGTGTGTGTGTGTGTGTGTGTGTGTGTGTGTGTGTGTGTGTGTGTGTGTGTGTGTGTGTGTGTGTGTGTGTGTGTGTGATTATAATGGATGATTCCATATTACGTTTAGTAAGGTGAGAAAAGCTCACTTTCTGCTTAAAGCGCATAAGGAATTCAGAACAGTCGAAATATTCTTCCGAAGGTTAAAGTTTTTGCTTTTGTGGACAGTGAGGTCAGCAGAGCATAAACATTTAAAAAAAAAGGAAACCAAGATTTTCAAATGAAATCCATTCATAAATATCTACTATATATTCTATACTGGTGATAAACATATATGCAAACAATAAGTCAAACAGAAATAATTAATTTAACATTTATTTCCACAAATCATAATCCATAAACACCTGCATATCATCTGGAATTATCAAAAGAGATTGAATTTAATCAAATACATATCTCAAGAATATAAGCAATATCAAATATTGGACATAGTCAAGCGCTTGAAGAAGGCAAGTTAAGCAAGGAAGAAGTAC
This sequence comes from Eledone cirrhosa, assembly GCA_964016885.1. NCBI lineage: Eukaryota > Metazoa > Mollusca > Cephalopoda > Octopoda > Eledonidae > Eledone > Eledone cirrhosa. The sequence continues at coordinate 54,567,740 of OZ024746.1, forward strand.
AGATTTGTAAAAAAGTAGTGTGGATTAGGCGGTCGATTGTCAGTAACGGTAGGGCGTCGGACAAAATGCTTTGTGGCATTGAGATACGGCTCTTTACGTAAAGAGTTCAAGTCCCACCGTGGTTATTTATTGAGAAATATAATTATAAATAGCCATCCTCTAACACAGGACAAAGATTAAACAGGCTACTTTACGACGGAAAACACCGCTCGGCTAAATTACACCGCTTCTCAGATTTAAATTTGCCGCGAGAAATCGGAACTCTGAATACCTGATATCATCACTCCGTATTATGTCTTCTTTTTCTGAACTTACTTTATAGTGGAGCGATGAAACTGTCTAATAATAATAGTAAGTATGTTCTTACCTATTGCATATCCATTAATGTAAAAACAAGATGTACTGCTTTTTACCACAGCCTAAAAACACACTTTTTTCAACTTTAAACTTCTACCCTGTTCGCTTGCATTCTTCAAGTGCTTGCCTACGTTCAACATTTGATATTGCTTATGTTCTTGATATATATATCTGGTTAATTCAATGCCTTTTGATGACATTCAGGTGTTTATGTATTATATTTTGTGTAAGCAATTGTGAATTAATTCTTATTTGTATATGTATGTACGATTATCAACTGTATAAAAAAGACCGTAGCCATTTAAAAGTGAATTTAATTTGATACCCTTGGTTTCATTTTATATATATATATATATAACAAAGAGGATGTGGTAAGATGCCAGGTGGACCATAAAGCACCAATGTACTCAATTCTTAGGGTAGTGGAGTGAGTAATAGGAAAAGAGTCAGGACCCCGACTGCTGAGCTTCCAGCCGTTTCGACAGCTAGATCCGGATCTAGCTGTCGAAACGGCCGGAGCTCAGCCGTCAGGGTGCTGACTATTTTCCTAAATATATGTGTGTGTGTGCGCGTATATACAGAGAGTGAGAGAGAGAGATGGAGTGATATATATATAATGAATTACTCTAATGGTCAGAAGCAATGTTTTTGACTTCGTTCTTAATGTCCGTTGTCTGGTTTGAAATTAATATGTATAGAAAAATAAATTTCGAGAATATTTAGAGTCCATTTGAACCATACAAGAAACATCTCACTTGGGTATAACTTCATGTGCCCAGTAGTCACCAATTATATTTATTGAGTCTATTTTGTATTTATAAAGTCGGCACTTCTGCATTTTTTGCTTTGATAGACATACTTCGGATTGATATACTTACTCACTTTGCCTATCAATTGACCTGAGCAGTTTTTGTGGCTGACTCACAACTCGGTGTTACCTTGGTTGGGTAAAGATGACGAAAAGTAAGAGGTAGACATATAAACAAACTAAGAAATGTATATAAGGAAAAAATCGAGAAAATGAAGAGAAGGAAAAGAAGAACATCAACAATAATAACGAACAAGATGACGTAGAAGAAAAATATGAAAGGAGGAATAAAATAATAATAATAACAATAACAATAATAATAATAATAATGATTTCTTTATTAACCACAAGGGTTTGCACAAAGTAAGACATTAAGGACAGTACAGGAAATAAAGGACAGTACAGGCCGTTATAAATTGGCATTTCTGCGTGTAAAAAAAAAAAAAAACAGGATGTAACAAAAAAGGAACAATGAAAACTCCCCAATAGGGGAGGGGGGTAGACTTCCGAGGGCCATCGTGGAGAAATCCCATTAAAAAACCACGGTGACCCTGACCACCAGGGCAAGTGCCCTCTCCCAGTTTTCTACCTTCAATTTACAAGCACATACTAAGAGTAGGCCCATTCACTCGAGCCATTCTTACCTCTCTCACCCATCTTTCAACAAAATGCTGGGAAGAGAGCACTTCCTTCTCTACCCTGATTTACCTTTTCAAATGAAATTTGAAAAAGTTAATCATGGCATCACCGAAGGGGTAAGTGCTCGTCTTTAGCCCTTTCAAACGCGTCCACCATACATCCTCACGATGGACTCAGCTGATAGCCGGATCCGTTCTACACGCGACAGCAGGTGTTCGACATAAACCTACAAGTCAGCAATGCTCGGACACTGGACGAGTGCGTGCAGGACGGTTTCGTCGCCCTGCGTGCATCTCGGACGTGCCCGGTTGGCAAAGCTCCTCGGTAGCACTGCCAGGCCATGGATTTCTGGAAGTTGTCCATAGGCCCCGGCCTGGAAAGTTCTTCCGAAGAGATTGGCTAATGATAATAATAATAATAATACTAATAATAATAATAATAATAATAATAATAAAAATAATAATAATAATAATCACGACTTAAAGTGGGAGTTAAAAAGGATTTGGAACTGCCCGATTGTCATAGGCGCACTAGGTACTATCTCAAAGAGTTTCCAAGGATGGTTAAAGAAGATTAGTCCAGCCCCGCTTTTTGGAACACTTCAAACGCATGCTGCAAGAACCCTACGATACGTCCTGAATATCTGAGGCAGGTAGAGGTTTGATATTCATTTCAACAAACTTTCCAGTTAAATAACATCAATGACTGAGACTCAAAGAACAACAATAATAATAATGATTTCATTTATTGGCCACAAGGGCCGACATGTAGGGTACAATACAAAGACATAATAATAAAAATAATAATAATAATTGTTTCTACTTTTGGCACAAGGCCAGCAATTATTCCAGTGCATTGCTGATACTTTATTTTATCGACCCCGTAAGGATGAAAGGTAAAGTTAACCTCGGCGGGATTTGAACTCAGAGCCTAAAGGGCCGTAACTCTTAGCTGCAAAGCATGGTGTCCGACTGTCTACTGATGCAGCCAATCCATAATAATAATAATGATGATGATGATGATGATGATGATGATTATGACGAAGTAGAAGGAAAAGTAAAAGAAACGAAGAAGAAAAATGGAAGTATTACTATTTGAAGAAGGTAAAGAAGTGGAAGAAGAAAAAAATAACAAGGTGGAAATGAAATATTGTAAAGAGGAGTATTAGGGGATAGGATAGATAGAAGAGAGAACATTTCGAAAAAAATGAAGAAATTATCCCATATATAACAATAATAGCAACAAAATAAAATGAAACGCGGCAAAAACAACAATAACATCAAAAATAAAAATAAAAATTCTCCTGTTGAAGAAAGGGGAGATAAATGCAGAAGAGCATGTAATATGAAGCACACTGAAAGATTGGCTGTATGATGTAAGCTGTCAGTGACAGTTGTATAGATATAAACCGTTTCAGAGTCTCTAGACGAATCTAGACACTTGACATGAAATGTCTCTTTGGAAGCTTCAATAAGCCAGTACATCAGTATATAAACATAAGTGTTATGTATGTATGTATTATGTATGTATGTATGTATGTATGTATGTATGTATGTATGTATGTATGTATGTATGTATGTATGTATGTATGTATGTATGTATATATATATATGTATATATGTATATATATATATGTATATATATATATGTATATATATATATATATATATATATATATATATATATATATATATATATATATATATATATATATATATATATACACACACAAATATTGAATCGTTTGCGTATGTTTGTTTTCGTACCCCTGCTCAGGTATGTGTGTTTGTGTAATGTATGAAATAAGGAAACAAATTAATTCAATCCTTTTGAGCTATATTGATACACATATATTTATATTTATGAATATCAAGAGAAATGTTAACTTTGCGATGCAGGCATGTGTCTGTGATTAGGAAGCTTGCATTGCAGTAAGTAACTGCTGGTTCGGCGCCATAGGTCGACAATTTGAACAAATGTCTTCCTTTTCCATGTGCTCGTGTTGGTTACTTCCCTTTAAGTAAAATTTCATTGACGGAGACTCTTAATAACCTTTTTGTATATATACGAAGAATATGTATTTTATATGTACGTTCTTGATGGATACTCTTTGTAATAAGCCTATTGTATATATACGAAGAGTTTGTATTTTATATGTACGTCCTTGATGGATACTCTTCGTAATAAGCCTATTGTATATATACGAAGAGTTTGTATTCTATATGTACGTCCTTTGTATTCTATATGTACGTCCTTGATGGATACTCTTCGTAATAAGACTATTGTATATATACGAAGAATATGTATTATACATGTACGTCCTTGATGGATACTCTTTGTAATAAGCCTGTTGTATATATACGAAGAATATGTATTCTATATGTACGTCTTTGATGGATACTCTTTGTAATAAGCCTATCGTATATATACGAAGAGTTTGTATTCTATATGTACGTCTTTGATGGATACTCTTCGTAATAAGATTATTGTATATATACGAAGAATATGTATTATATATGTACGTCTTTGATGGATACTCTTTTTTAATAAGCCTTTTTTAATAAGCGTATATATACGAAGTGTTTGTATTATAGATGTACGTCCTTGATGGATACTCTTCGTAATAAGCCTATTGTATATATACGAAGAGTTTTATTATATATGTACGAAAAGTTTTAAAACAGAACATTGTTTGTGGATCAATAATGTAGATATAGATTATCAGATAAACAGATTAGTCTAGAAGACGGTGGCATTAAAATCAGAACTACGTACTTGTGAAACGAACTCCTTTAATAACAGAGAAAGGACCGACGTAGGCCCGAAACTATATGATTATGAAGAAAGTATTTTTAAGCAAAACAATTTGTAGCACTCGCAGAAAAATAAATAAAGAAAGAAATATACAATTAAAGCAAAAAAGTTCCAAGAATATAAGATTGGTTATACAAATGGTCTCCTGTGTCTTGAAGATAGGAAGTGACGTCTCACTCACCCTACACCACACTACACTAGTCAGCAAGGAAATGCAAGACTAGTAACTAGCACTCCATATAAAAAAAAAGAGCTCATATCTCCATTATCTATTATCTATATATAAGCTTTTCACTAATAATATCAAAATCAGTTAATATGAATCAGTGAGAAATATGAGTTTAGCATATACTAGAGAGCATTAGTGTTCGATTAGCCAGAGATAAGATTGATTTGGCAAATTATCAATTGATTTTTTTCACGAAGTGGCGAGCTATAAATATATAGAAATTTCCGCCTTCTTTCCACTTAATTACTTCCACATAAATTTATGAGAACATTAACCATGAGGATCTTCTGATCATCTGTCAGCCTCACCAATGACCACCTCCTTTCGATTCACTCTATTTCCTGTGTTAAGCTACATCGAACCACATCTCAGTAAGTGTATATATATATATATATATATATATATATATATATATATATATATATATATATACACACATATTTATATACATATATGTAAATATATATATATATATATATATATATATATATATATATATATATATATATATATACATACACACACGCTTATATATATATATATATATATATATATATATATATATATGTATATATATATATGCATGTCTGTGTACATCGATTTACGCATAATTGGTTTCCTAATTAAACCATATCTGTATGTCTGTCTTTCTCTTTATAGAGCAGAGCTATATTTGTAATTGTCTTTAATCACGCTGTATGTCTGTCTGCCTGTACTCCTTCCTCATTCTCCATTTCTATCTAAATCTCTCTCTATACACACATTTATATAGGCCGATATACATACATTTATATATATGTATATATACATATATATATATATACGTATATGTATATATATATATATATATATATATATATATATATATATATATATATATATATATATATATATATATATGCATATACATAATTATATGCATATACATATGTATATATATATATATATATATATAACTTTGAATAACTTTGAAATGTTTTGGCCAGTATTGGCCCAGGCCATGTCTAACTTAATAGCACCACCTGGCGAAGTCTTTCAATTCAGGATTTGGGCACCATGGCCCATTCGAGAAGAGAATTACTGTTTGCGGAGACATATCCGGGTGTGGGTGGTTTGTCCGGGATTACTTGGAGGAATTTGTCCAAAGACTTCTTGAATTTTGTGTGGTCAGTTTCTGTTTTGACGTGTCCTGGTGTGATGTTGAAGAGAGCAGGGCCGATTGAGGTGAAATAATTGTGCCGTATTGTTGTTATGAGTTGCGATTTAGATTTTTGAATGGGACGGATAGCACGGGGCCCAAGCCTTGGGTGTATCTTGAAGGCGATGCCAACATCATTTGGGCAGTGATGGTGGAACATTTTCCACATCATGCAGATAATATAACGCTCACGGCGACGTTGGAGTGAGTAAAGTTTCAGGTTTTCTAATCGACCCCAGTAGTCAAGGTCTGACATGCCATCTATCTTTTTCGTGATTGCCCTTTGAGGAGCTTCAAGTTTCATGATACTTTGTTTCGTGTGGGGAGACCACAGTGGACAACAGTATTCAAGGTGTGGTCGGGCAAAAGTAGAGAAGAGAAGGATAATGGTGCGGGAATCTCTCGACTGGAAGGTTCTGAGGATCCAGGAACATTCTGCGGGCCATGTCAACTTTGCTGCTTATATGCGTGGTCCAGCTTATGTTGCTGTCCACGGTTACTCCCAAGTCTCTGATGTTGTTAGATGCCACGAGAGTTTCCCCGGAGGGAAGGGAGTACGGGAGTTTCAGAGCATCCTCTTTTCCAAAGTGGATCAGTTCGAATTTGTCTTCGTTCAGTAACATGTTGTTCTTTTCCGCCCATTGGGTAACAGCCAGGTCTGACTGAAGGCTTATCCGGTCATCCACGCCATTGATGACCTTTTGGAGCCTGGAATCATCAGCGAAAATTTTAATGTTGCTGTGTTTGATGATGTCAGTGATGTCATTAATATAGATGATGAAGAGAAGTGGGCCCAACACAGTGCCTTGTGGGACCCCACTACTGACTTTGGCTGGGCTGGATTTGACTCCCTCAACTACAACATGTTGGGTTCTGTTTGACAGGAAGCTCTTGATCCACTGCAGCAGCTTTCCAGTGACACCAATATTGGACAGCTTTCTCAGTAGAATGTTATGATCAACCCTGTCAAAGGCCTTGCTGAAATCAAGGTAGATAACATCAGTGTTGGAACCCTCTCCCAAGGCTCTCAAAATGTCATCAAAGTGATGCAGTAGCTGCGTCAGGCAATCCCTTCCATTACGGAATCCATGCTGGTTGGAGTTCAGCATATTGTTACTCTCAAGGAAGTGGGTCATTCGCGATCTCACCACTCTCTCAAATACCTTAATGATATGAGAGGTGAGTGAGATTGGACGGTAATTCACGGCAAGGGATTTGTTTCCCTTTTTGAAAACTGGGACAACAGACTGGGATAGAAGGTTTTCTGGCACATATCCAGCATCCAGTGAGTTCCGCCACAGATTGGCAAGAGGAGATGCAAGTTGGTGTTGACACGCCTTCAAGACACAAGCAGGGAACCTATCGGGACCTACTGCTGAATTATGCTTGATTTCCTTTATTGCCGCCAAGACATCAGGGGCGCCAAACGTTATGTCCGATAAGGTGTAATGGGGAGTAACATCGCCGATACAGCCCAGATCGGCCATATCAGGATTGCTGAAAACAGAGCAGTATTGTTTCTGCAGTATCTCACCCATGGTTTTAGCATTGTCTTGAAGAGTGCCATTTTCATCAATTAGAGGGCCAACAGTAGAGCCAGTGATTTTGTGTTTTTTTGCAA
>OZ024746.1:54580405-54605405 GCA_964016885.1 Eledone cirrhosa
CCTTCAAGATACACCCAAGGCTTGGGCACCGTGCTATCCGTCCCATACAAAAATCTAAATCGCAACTCATAACAACAATACGGCACAATTATTTCACCTCAATTGGCCATGCTCTCTTCAACATCACACCAGGACACGTCAAAACAGAAACTGACGACACAAAATTCAAGAAGTCTTTGGACAAATTCCTCCAAGTAATCCCGGACAAACCACCCACACGCGGATATGTCTCCGCAAACAGTAATTCTCTTCTCGAATGGGCCATGGTGCCCAAATCCTGAATTGAAAGACTTCGCCAGGTGGTGCTATTAAGTTAGACATGGCCTGGGCCAATACTGGCCAAAACATTTCAAAGTTATTCAAAGTTATATATATAGATATGGATATATATATATATATATGCATATATATATATATATATATATATATATATATATATATATATATATATATATATATATATATATATGAATATATATATATATATATATGCATATATATACATATATATATAAATATATATATATATTGTTATACTTTGAGAGGGTCATGTTGCCAATAAGAAACACACGCACCGGTTGTTCACTTTAATTTATTATAATAAATTTGCAGATTTAGGAATTTATAAATTTCCGCTTAGTTGGTTGGTTCTACAACCATATGGTTGTTTATATATTGTCAAAGTTCTTTCGTCACACATTTCGTCACACATTCTGTGACCTCTTCAGAAACGAAATATATATAAGTATATATATTTACATATACGTGTACATATATATATATATATATATATATATATATATATATATATATATATACATACATGTACGTCAATACTAATCTTTTTCCATTTCTCCGAGGGTCCTTAACCCCACTATCAGGCTGAATAATTTCTTTAATTTCTTTAGTCAAAATACGGCGATAGCTTACATTTCTAATAATGGAGGGTCAGACGCCATGCTTTCCAGCATAGTTACGTCCCTTTACGATCTGAGTTCAAATCCCGCCGAGGTTGACTTTGCCTTTCATCCTTACGGGGTCGATAAAATAAAATACCAGTAATGCACTGGGTAATTGCTGGCCTTGTGCCTAAAGTATAAAAGAATTATATTTTATCTGATGAAAGCACACCATAATTTAACTTGGTGTCCTTGAAATATGTATAATGAAATAAATATGGTTTTATAAATATAGTTTGCATTTGTTAATATCGTATTTTTACTCCAAATATTTGTTCAGTGCTTTATATCAGTTATAAAAGGATTTGCTTGTTGTATCACAACAATTTAAATATAACTTTTACATATATATATATATACATATATATATATATATATATATACATATATATATATGTTTATATATATATATATATATATATATATATATATATATATATACGATAGATAGATAGATATAATGTTGCGAATACATACTGGGTTGCACAGTTCTTTGAGGACACATCTTTTAATAGGTCTAACGTTTTTATAAATTGTCATGATTAACATTTCTTGTTAGATAAATAATTGTTTCTACTTTAGGCACAAGGCCAGCAATTACTCAGTGCATTACTGGTACTTTATTTTATCGACCCCGTAATGATGAAAGGCAAAGTCAACCTCGGCGGGATTTGAACTCAGATCGTAAAGGGACGTAATAATGACAGATATCAGGCTAATTGAGGACATGAAAAGAAACGCTGTAATCGTTGCATTATTGGTACTGATCAGTTATATATATATATATATATATATATATATATATATATATATATATATATATATATATATATATATATATATATATATATAAATATATATATACATATGCATACATACATACATACATACATACATACATATATATATATATATATATATATATATATATATATATATATATATATATATATATATATATAATGCATACATATATTTATATACAATATATTAATAAATGGAAAATATATTTATAAAATCATATTTATTTTATTATATATATTTCAAGTGCAACCAAGGCAAACTATGGTGCGCTTTCTTCAGATAAAATACAGATTTGTTATATAAATAAATATTGACATACCCGAAAAAAAGACAACCTTAATGGTTGGAGCTTCGTGGATAATTTTTAAGCTTGTTAAATCCTAACAAATTAAATATAATCTCTGCATATATATATATATATATATATATGAATTAAAATAGACCGATAAACAGGACTGTCCTTCATCAGTAGTTTTGTGATTATAATTGGTATTTCTTTGCATTAAAGACTAGATACCTAAAATCAGTGCGAGCGATAACTAATTTAAGTTATCGGGACAGAGGAAAGTAAACAAACAACATCGTAAGGCCCACAAGATTCATTGACTTGTCTCTCGCTTTTCCTCTCTTTACGTTGCATTACTACCATGTTGTTTGCTTACTTTCCTCTGTCCCGATAACTTAATTTAGTTATCGCTCGCACTGATTTTAGGTATCTAGTCTTTAATGCGAAGAAATACAATGATATTCAGAAGACTACTGATGATGGACAGTCCTGTTTCTCGGTGTATTTTCATTCATATATTCATATTTGCAACATCGCAGCAGGCCATTTTTCATTCACACACACACACACACATACACACCCACACGCACACATATATATATATATAAATATAAATGTGTTTGTGTGTATGAATGAAAGATGGCGTGCTGCGTTGTCGCAAATATGAACATACGGAAGAAAATAGACCGAGAAACAGGAATGTCCATCATCAGTAGTCTTCTGATTGTGTGTGTATATATATATATATATATATATATATATATATATATATATATATATATATATATATAAGTGAAGGCGCGTGGCTGAGTGGGTAGAGAATTGGATTTACAATGTTGAGGTTGTGAGTCCGATACTTGGACCGGGCGATGCGTTATTTCTTTGAGCAAGACACATTATTTCAGGTTGTTCCTTCTGCCTGGAGTTGCGACCTGATAGATAGTACGGGCAACTGGAAAGGCCAACGGAAACATTGATGGGTCGATCCTTTTATATATATATAACATGGACCTATACATGTTTGTGTAAAAGTCTCTATGGTACATGCGCCTATACATGTCTCTTAAAAAAGTATGTGTGTTACATGCACCTATACATATTTGATAAAAAGTCTCTGTGGTACATGCACCTATACATATTTGATAAAAGGTATCTGTGGTACATGCACCTATACATGTTTGAGTCAAAGTCTCTGTGGTCCATGCACCTATACATGTTTGATAATAAGTCTGCATGGTACATGCGACTCTACAGGTTTCATAAAAAGTATGTGTGGTCATAGTATTACCGGGGAACGAGGTATCTTGTGAAGACTTGTGGGTTTGTTAGTAACGGGAATTTAGGTGCATTGCTATGGCGTTTGGGGTAGTTTTAGGCAAAGTAGTTTTCCTATATGCCCTGTCAGGATAATTAATAACCTTTTTTGGGTTGCACAAATCTTAGATATTTACGGTGTTGTGGAAGTGATAATGGTAGTGTTGGTGGTGGTAATAGAAGCGCTGATAGTGGTGAAACTATGAAACCAACCATGCAGTCTTACCAACCATTAATAATGACTTGCAGAAAAACCACCCTTCGGGTGGTTTTCTGCTAGCGTGTGTAGTGTGCATATTGATATAATACGCAAGTATATATGCATGTAGATATGATACATCAAATAAAATCGTAATTGACAATATACACAGAAATTGAACGAAGACTGCGTTACACTGTCTTATGTAATCAGTAACGTAAGACGATATTATATATAAACTGCATTAGGAGAAAATTAGTGACGGAAATATATGAATGTTTATTTAAGCGATCGCTGACCGGAAGTGTTGACATTTGAAAATTTGAAAGTGAATCTTTAAATAAGTAATAAAATATATTTAATGAACAGCCACGAAATTTAGTAGATAAATTATGTAATATTCATTCATTATTGAGGGTGGTGAATTGGCAGTAACGGTAGAGGGTTGGATGCCATGCTTTCTAGCATAGTTACGTCCCTTTACAGTCTCAGTTCAAATCCCGCCGAGGTTAACTTTGCCTTTCATCCTTACGGGGTCGATAAAATAAAGTACCGGTAATGTACTGGGTAATTGCTGGCCTTGTGCCTAAAGTAGAAACAATTATTTATTCAAAGTAATCCAACTTATTTTACAAACGGGATAAAAAAATATATTCTGGATGCAGTCCCGCACTGCTTACTTTATTATAGTTTAGATTTCTAGTATACGCACAACGCCAGTAATTTTTTTTTTTTTTTTGGGGGGGGGGGGTCGATTAAATCGACCCTAATACGTTACTTGTACTTTATTTTATCGACCGTAATACGTTACTGGTACTTTATTTTATCAACCCTGTAAGAATGAAAGGCAAAGTGGGATTTGAAGTCAGACCGCAAAGGGGTGTAGCTCTATGCTGCAAAGCATGGTGTCCATTAGTAATAATGGTATTGTTATATAATAATACTGACCTAGTGACTATTACACAACCACCTCCACCGTTATCAACACTACCCCCACAATCAAAACCAAATCAGCCACAATTACCACCACCATCACCATCATCTCTATCACCAGAACACCCTACTATCACGACTGCCAACAACATCATCACCATCATCTTCATCACCACCATGCCACTACATATATACACTACACCTTCATACCTTCCATTATGTTTCATTTCTGCCTCCTCTCGCTCTTTTATTTTCTCTGTTCTTCTTACTCATCTTTGCCTTTCTTTCTCTTTCTCTTTCTCTCTCCTAATCTCTCCCTTCCTCACATACTCTCTCTCTCTCTCTCTCTCTCTCTCTCCCTATCCCCCTCTTCCACTCTCTATTCCTCTCTTTCTCTTCATCTCTCTCTCTCTTCCTTTCTCTCTCTTCATCTCTCTCCCTTCCTCCCTCCTTCTCTATTTCCCCTCTATCACTCTCTTTCTTTCTCTATTATGCATTCATTCTCTCTCTTTCTCTTTTTTCTCTTTCTCTCTCTTTCATCTCGACCACTCTCTCTCTCTCTCTCTCTCTCTCTCTCTCTCTCTCTCTATTATCCACCCCTTCTCCCTCTCACACACTTTCTATCTTCTACCACATAATTTTGTTACTCTTTTTCTTTAACATACAGCCTCTCTCTCTCTTTCTTACACATATACCTCCACCTCTGTCTACTCTCTACTCTCACTCACCCCTTCTCTCTCTCTCTATCCCTCTCTATCCTCTCTCACTCTTTTCTATTTCACATAACCCCTCTCTATACTACTGCCTCTCTCTCCTCCCTCACTCTTTTCTATCTCACATAACCCCTCTCTATACTACTATCACTCCGCCCTCTCTCTCTCCCCCTCTCCCCCCTCTCTCTCTCAGGCGCTATATTACTCTGTTACTAATACCATCGGAGCAGTAACTTAAATTAAACTGGGGCTTTTGAGAGTTAGATATTTAATCCGTTCAAAGTGTGTTTTGTGTGTGTATGGGGAGATAGTAAAGTGATTAAAGGCACAATCCATTGAACCTGTTGAACTATTGTAACCTTCTTGGATATTGGGAACGACAAAAGCAGCAACAACAGAATCAACAACACTAAAACAAAACAACATGAGAACAATAAGGGTATTACTAAGTACAATACAAAACAGAAAGAATGCACAATATCACCGAAGAGAACAAAAAGCCAGCCCTAGCAACAATAACAGCACAACACTAATGCTAACATCACCCATAGCAACAACAACAAAAATAATAACACAACAACAGCAAAATGCCAATGCCAACAACGCCACCAACACCAGCAACGGCTCAACAACAACAATACCACAACAGGAACAATAAAATCTCACAACAGCAATAACACAATAGCAACAATAAATTCTCACATCAATACCACAAAAGCAACAGCACAAAAATAAGAACACAAGATCCACGTCACAACAAAAAACAACAACATTAATAACTAAAAAACAATAGGAACAACAACAACAATACTACAACAGCAATAATAACAGCAGCAACAATAACATCTCACAGCAATTCTACAACAGCAATAACAAGTCAACAACAACAATACTACAACAACAATAACAACTCAACAACAACAATACTACAACAGCAATAATAACAACTCAACAACAACAATACTACAACAGCAATAATAACAACTCAACAACAACAATACTAAAACAAAAATAACAACTCAACAACAACAATACTAAAACAAAAATAACAACTCAACAACAACAAAACCACAACAGCAACACTAACCACTCAACAACAACAATACTACAGCAGCAACACTAACAACTCAACAACAACAATACTAAAACAACAATAACAACTCAACGACAACAATACCACAGCAGCAACAATGATAACTCAACAACAATACCCCAACAGCAACAATAACAACTCAACAACAACAATACCACAGCAGCAACAATAACAACTCAACAACAACAATACTAAAACAACAATAACAACTCAACAACAACAATACTACAGCAGCAACACTAACAACTCAACAACAACAATACTAAAACAACAATAACAACTCAACAACAACAATACTACAACAGCAACACTAACAACTCAACAACAACAATACTAAAACAAAAAATAACAACTCAACAACAATAATACTACAACAGCAATAATAACAACTCAACAACAACAATACTAAAACAAAAATAACAACTCAACAACAACACTACAGCAGCAACACTAACAACTCAACAACAACAATACTAAAACAACAATAACAACTCAACAACAACAATACTACAACAGCAACAATAACAACTCAACAACAACAATACTACAACAGCAACACTAACAACTCAACAACAACAATACTACAACAACAATAACAACTCAACAACAACAATACTACAGCAGCAACAATAACAACTCAACAACAACAATACAACAACAACAACAATAACAACTCAACAACAACAATACCACAGCAGCAACAATAACAACTCAACAACAACAATACCACAGCAGCAACAATAACAACTCAACAACAATACCACAACAACAACAATAACAACTCAACGACAACAATACCACAGCAGCAACAATAACAACTCAACAACAATACCCCAACAGCAACAATAACAACTCAACAACAACAATACCACAGCAGCAACAATAACAACTCAACAACAATACCACACCAGCAACAATAACAACTCAATAACAACAATACCACAGCAGCAACAATAAAAACTCAACAACAATACCCCAACAGCAACAATAACAACTCAACAACAACAATACCACAGCAGCAACAATAACAACTCAACAACAATACCACACCAGCAACAATAACAACTCAATAACAACAATACCACAGCAGCAACAATAAAAACTCAACAACAATACCCCAACAGCAACAATAACAACTCAACAACAACAATACCACAGCAGCAACAATAACAACTCAACAACAATACCACACCAGCAACAATAACAACTCAATAACAACAATACCACAGCAGCAACAATAAAAACTCAACAACAATACCACAACAGCAACAATAACAACTCAACAACAACAATACCCCAGCAGCAACAATAACAACTCAACAACAATACCACATCAGCAACAATAACAACTCAACAACAACAATACCACAGCAGCAACAGCACATCAGCAGAAACGCAACAAGCACTTCACAACAAAAACAACAGAATATGCATAGCAACATAACAGACGCACATGTAACAATACAACTAAAGTACAACACAACAAAAACATCAATTCATCAACAAACGAAATAAGAACAATAACAGCAACAACAACAACAACGACGACAGCTGCAACAGTAAGGGCAACAACAACCATACCCCATTAACAGCTACAGAAACAACATCATAAAATAAAAGGCATCTCCCTACTCACTACCATCCGCAGGGCGGGCGCTGGCTACCTACATGTGTTAGCCTCGTGAGCTGGAGTGGCTCTCCCAGCGCGTATCCTCTCCTTACTCACCACCATTGGCACAGCTTTGGCTACCCACATATGTGAGCCTAACGAGCTGGAATAGGTTTCCCAGTGTGTCTCCCTCACCGTCCTCCGGGGAAACGCCTTCTCTATGTTGTGTGTGCGCCGGGGCCGAAGCGCGGCCAGCGCGTGGGGCCCCATTTGCTCATAATAGTGAGAAATGAGAAGAAAGGTGGAGACGGAAGCAGTGACTGGGTGTTTGGTTCCATTGTGTTTGGACCTGGTGTATATATATATATATATATATATATATATATATATATTGTTATACTTTGGGAGGGTTATGTTGCCAATAAGAAACACACGCACCAGTTGTTTCACTTCAATTTATTATAATAAATTTATAAATTTATAAATTTCTGGTTGGTTGGTTGGTTCCACAACCAGATAGTTGTTTATATATAATCATAGTTCTTTCGTCACACACTCTGTGACCTCTTCAGTGACTGGGGATTCCTTTCTTTGTTTCTGTGCCTCTCCTTTGTTCTGTCCTACGCCATTTTGTTTCTGTGTGTGTGTTGTGTGCTCAGTCTGCGCATGCGCCACATCCGGGTGTCTGTGTGTGTTTATGTTCATTTATTTATTTGTTTATTTACATGTTACTGGTTGGTTGTTTGTTCTATGTGTGTGTGTGTTTTCATTTTGTCCTTAATTGTAAGTTGTGATGTTGCTGTTCCACTCATATTTTCTATTTAATTTTGGTTGTAATTCTTTTATGTTTATTGCCTCTGTAATTTGTCTAAACATTGCGTCTTTTCTGTGTGTAGATACTATTTTTATTTATATGTTCTCTAATTTACCCCTGTGTTCTATTTTAGCATGTTGGTAGAGTACAGATGATTCTTTACTATCTTGAAGGTCTCGCCAGTGTTCAATTATCCGTTCCCCTACACTACGAGCTGTCTCACCTAAGTACACTATATTTTTGTCTCTACATTGTCCTTTCAGTACATCTTATGCTATACACTACATTTCTAGTTTTGCGGTTAATATGGGGGCTTATTTTACAGGTTATACATTTCTTATCTATACATGAGGGTCTTTGGAAAGGGTATGTCTTGCTAATAAGTGTTTTTACGGAGGTACCTGGTCTTTCAACTATCTTAATATTGAGTTTATGTTTATTTAGGGTCCTTCTAAATTTGTAAGCTAATTCACCTCTAGGGGTTGTATCGATGAACATTACACTCTGGTATTTATTGCTATCATACCATGAGTTTATTCTATTAGCCTTATTCCTAGTTCTTTCTATTCTATTCTAAAATTTGCTCCTATACAAGGGGCAGGTCCCATTTATGTCATTATTTACCATTTTTTCCCATTTAGTTCTGGCTCCTCTATACACTCTGATTTTATCTCTCTGATTGTAGCCAGAGAACTGCATACGGTGGATGAAGTGTTGTATGTGTCTCTCTAGTTCTTCGGGGGTGCACATGCGGGACACGTTTCTATCGATGGTTGGGGTGTTTACTTGGGCAGTCTATAGTAACTATAATACTCTGGTGGATGGAGTTAGCTATTTGCTGGATGCTTTCCATTGTGTTTTTCTCTAGTTCCTGACTGTTCTCTAGTGGGGGTGTCTTAACTACGATGTTTATATCATCAACGTAGCGGGAGTACATTATCAGGGTTAAGGGGTCTTCTAATTGTTCTTTAAGTTTAAGTTTAAGTCTACTATCCCACCATACCATGAATAAGTTAGCTATGTCGCCTGCAATGCTAACACCAATGGCTGCTCCTTCCTCTTGGGCATATGTTTTTCCATTAAATTTGAACATATGTTCCTTAAGGGTTAGTTTTATGCTGGCCCCTACCGCATGTGCAATCATTTTCTTCAGTTCATCGTGGTTTTCGGGTGTCCGTATGGCTCTGGTCCACCCGTTCCATCTATCTGTGTGGGTTTTCTTGGCCATTGAGGTAATGGTAGGTGGTCTGCCTCTTGCCGGTCTTGTAGGGCACAGGTTGCTATGGTCATATGTGTCTAGGTAATTATTACTATAGGTAAGTTTAAGTAGGAGTCCCAGCTCACTGGTATCAATCCCACGGAACTCAACATTGCTCTCACTGATCATTTCTACGCATTTCTCCACAGCAAAATCCACGTCAATATATATATATATATATATATATATATATAATATAAGATCAAAAGATGGTTAAAGGAGTTCCATGTATTTTATTATGCGCATTTCAAAAACAAACATCATCATGCAATAATATTTGTGTTTTCTCCTACATATATATATATATATATATATCTGTGCGAAATTCCTTCATTGCTCACATTTCAACCAGGTTTAATGGTCTTTATTCTCTCGTTCACGATTTCACCGAATTTAAATTCATAGAAATCTGGGATTTGTCTCTTTCTTCCTCACTTTCTGTTGCTTCACCATTTTGTTTGTTTATCCTCGCGTCCCCTTTATTTACGTGTCCCAACGACTTTCTTAGCTGTTGCTCGCACCAACCGGAGGTATATGGTCTTTAAAGCGATGAAATGCCTATGGTGGTTGGAAGATCACTGATGAAGGACAACCTTTTTTCATATGTAACCCATTTGCAACTCCGTAGCGCTCTTATTATCATATTTATATATATTTTTTCCTCTGCTGCTACCCGTCTGTTTCGTTCTATGTATCTTTACCCTTTCTAGCAGTCTCTCTCTCTGTTAGCCTTTTCCTCACACTTCACTCACTCATTCTCTGTCACTACCTCTCCTCCTCCTCTTTCTTCCCGTTTAACCTGTGTGTAATTCTTTTCTCGCGCACGCTGGCCAAGCTGGTATGAATTTTTTTTCTCTCTCTCGTCTACGATTTCACAGAACTTATGTTTACCGAATTCGCAGACCAGACCCCTTCTTCCTCCCGTTAGACATGTGCGAAATTCCTTCCTTGCTCACATTTCAACCAGGTTTGATGGTCTTTATTCTCTCGTTCACGATTTCACCGAATTTAAATTCATAGAAATCTGGGACTTGTCTCTTTCTTCCTCACTTTCTGTTGCTTCACCATTTTGTTTGTTTACCCTCGCGTCCCCTTTATTTACGTGTCCCAGCGACTTTTTTTAGCCGTTGTTCGCACCAACCGGAGGTATATGGTCTTTAAAGCGATGAAATGCCTATGATGGTTGGAAGATCACTGATCACTTTTTTCATATGTAACCCATTTGCAAATCCGCAGCGCCCTTATTATCATATATATATATATATATATATATATATATATATATATATATATATATATATATATAAAACATGAGAAGAAAGAAGAAAACTGCGTGGTTTGCACATGGGTTACATATGATAAAAATAGTCCTTCGTCAGAGATTTTCCAACTATCATTGGTATTTCATCGCATTAAAAATCAGATACTTCAGGTTAGTGCGAGCAATAATTAAAAACAGTTATTGGGACCAGAATTCCCGTAAGGCGAGAGGGGCAAGTAAACAACATAGAAGGATAAAAGCAAACCGAAGATAGGAAAATTAACAAGCAAGATGGTTGTCCGGTCAGCAAAAACTGGGTGGATTTCATGAGCGAGAGAGGTACAGACCGTGTTGATGTGTGTGAGATGTGAGCAAGAAGAGACCCACGCAAGCCAAACGGGAGGAAGTGAGAAGGGGAGAAACAGAGAGTGAGTGAGTGGAAGTGTGAGGAAGAGGTCAGTCGAGAGAAAGTGTAACTGACAGAGGGGCGAAAGAAGGTGAGAGAAACAGAGAGAGCGGGGAAGCAGTAAGAGAGAAACAGACAAACGCAGCCGAGGTAAATATATATAAAAAACATGAGAAGAAAGAAGAATACTGCGTAAACATTGCGACAAATCACAGAGGCAATAAACATAAAAAGAATTACAACCCAAATTAAATAGAAAACATGAGTGGAACAGCAACATCACAACTTACAATTAAGGACAAAATGAAAACACACACGCACATAGAACAAACAACCAACCAGTAACATGTAAATAAACAAATAAATAAACGAATATAAACACACACAGACACCCGGATGTGGCGCATGCGCAGACTGAGCACACAACACACACACAGAAACAAGATGGCGTAGGACAGAACAAAGGAGAGGCACAAAAACAAAGAAAAGAATCCCCAGTCACTGAAGAGGTCACATAATGTGTGACGAAAGAACTTTGACAATATATAAACAACTATCTGGTTGTGGAACCAACCAACCAACCGGAAATTTATAAATTCCTAAATTTATAAATTTATTATAATAAATTGAAGTGAACGTTTGGTGCGTGTGTTTCTTATTGGCAACATGACCCTCCCAACGTATAACAATATCGGTTTCAACACACGTTTTCAGATAAAGAATGTTGCTAAACAAATTCAGAAACGAAATATATATATATATATATATATATATATATATATATATATATATATATATATATGTTTACCAGAGCACATTAATACTTCACATATACTTCAATATAAAATTAATGTGTAAGCACAACAATATCAAACAATACAACAACAGCAGCAACCACAACAACAGCAGCAACGACAACAACAACAGCAGCCACAACAACAACATTGCTTGACTAGTGCGATATATCTTCAACTGTCAACCAGTTATTTAATAGTATTATAGTGAAGGGGGGGGGGGGGGCGAAAAATAATCGATTTACGAACCATAGTCCTGGATTAATATTTACTAACCGTACACGTGGACATTCCACGGTTGTTGACAATTACAACACCATAGTTACACTGACATATGGCCGCCAGAGTGAGGGTGGTGCTGGTCGAGGTGATGGTGATGGTGTTGGTGTTGATAGTGATAGTGGTGTTGATGGTATTAGTGGTTGTGGTGATAATGGTATTGTTGACGATAGTGGTAGTGGTGATGATGGTATTAGTGGTTGTGGTGGTGATGGTGTTGTTGATGTTATTGGTGGTGGTGTTGATGGTAGCAATGGCAGTGATGGTGATGGTATTGGTGTTGATGATGATATTGGTGGTGGTGTTGATGGTATTAGTGGTAGTGGTGGTGATGGTATTGTTGATGATATTGGTGGTGGTGTTGATGGTATTAGTGGTAGTGGTGGTGATGGTATTGTTGATGATATTGGTGGTGGTGTTGATGGTATTATTGGTTGTGGTGATGATGGTATTGTTGATGATATTGGTGGTGGTGTTGATGGTATTATTGGTTGTGGTGATGATGGTATTGTTGATGATATTGGTGGTGGTGTTGATGGTATTAGTGGTTGTGGTGATGATGGTGTTGTTGATGATATTGGTGGTGGTGTGGATGGTATTAGTGGTTGTGGTGATGATGGTGTTGTTGATGATATTGGTGGTGGTGTTGATGGTATTAGTGGTTGTGGTGTTGATGGTATTGTTGATGATATTGGTGGTGGTGTTGATGGTATTAGTGGTTGTGGTGATGATGGTGTTGTTGATGATATTGGTGGTGGTGTTGATGGTATTGTTGATGATATTGGTGGTGGTGTTGATGGTATTGTTGATGATATTGGTGGTGGTGTGGATGGTATTGTTGATGATATTGGTGGTGGTGTTGATGGTATTATTGGTAGTGGTGTTGATGGTATTGTTGATGATATTGGTGGTGGTGTTGATGGTATTATTGGTTGTGGTGTGGATGGTATTAGTGGTAGTGATGTTGATGGTATTGTTGATGATATTGGTGGTGGTGTTGATGGTATTAGTGGTTGTGGTGATAATGGTGTTGTTGATGATATTGGTGGTGGTGTTGATGGTATTAGTGGTTGTGGTGATAACGGTATTGTTGTTGATATTGGTGGTGATGATATTGGTGTTAATGATGATATTGTTGGTGGTGGGGGTGGTATTAGTGGTTGTGATGATTATGGTATTGTTCATGATATTGGTGGTTATGATGATGTTGATAGTGATGGTAGTGATGATGGTCTTGGTGGAGTTAGCAATGGTTGCGAAGGTAGTAATAATGGTGTTGCCGGTAGAGATGGTAATGATGATGATGGTACTAGTTGTGATGGTGTTGATGATGACGTTGGTGGTGATGATGATGATGATGATGATGATGATGATGGTGATGGTAGTAGTTGTGATGATGATGATGATGATGATGATGGTGGTAGTAGTGATGGTATTAGTGCTGAGGATGCCGATGGTGATGACGACGATGATGATGCTAGTAATTGTGATGGCGTTGGTGGTGATGATGATGATGATGATGATGATAACGATCATGATGATGATGATGATCATCATCAACATCCTTCCCCTCCTCCTCATTATCATTGAAGTGGTGTTGCTGGTAGTGTTGTTGTTAGAGACAGTAGTGGCGCTGTAATGGTGGTAATGGCAAATATATTTATGTAATGATAGTAAAATTGGTATTGGTGGTAATTGCTGTTATGCTCTTCAGAGATGTAGTAATAGTGGTGGCAATCGTAGTAATAATTGTTTCTACTTTTGGCACAAGGCCAGCAATTACCCAGTGCATTACTGGTACTTTATTTTATCGACCCCGTAAGGATGAAAGGCAAAGTTAACCTGGACGGGATTTGAACTCAAACCGTAAAGGGACGTAACTATGCTGGAAACATGGCGTCTGACCCTCTACCGATACTGCCAAACCACCGCCCTAATAATTTTTCTACTTTAGGCACAAGGCCAGCAATTACCCGGGCATTACTGGTACTTTATTTTATCGACCCCGTAAGGATTGAAGACAAAGCTAGCCTCTGCGGGATTTGAACTCAGATCATAAAGGGCAGCAACTCTATGCTGCAAAGCATGGCGTCCGACCCTCTACCGATACTGCCAATCCACCGGAGGATAATAATAAATGTGGTTAGGATGGCGGTGGTGCTAATGGTACCAGTGGTAGTAGTGGTGTCAAGATGTGGTTTGTGTCGAGGCACTAGTTAATGCTGGTTATGGAAGCAGTAATGATTATATAGAGTAGCTGTAGTCATGGGGTTTGTTGGAGTAACGATGATGATTAGTTTTAGTTACGATGTTATAACTGTAATGATGATAGTAGTGGTGATTGTGTTGATAATGTTGATAGTGGAGATTAGTGTTATGTTGTTATTAGTTGTAGTGGTACTGATGATAATCTGCTAATGATATTGATCATGATGATCATGGTGCTGATGGAATGGGTCGAGGAGAAGATATCTGACGATATAGGTATCAAGTGGAGTTCTAATCAAGAAAAGGTCAAAGAAATAACAGCGTCGCGGCTTGGCGAAAGGTCATCATGGCGGTCAGATGCAATATGGAAGTAAAGATGGTAACACTTTAAGATATGTATTATGTTAGTAGAAAGAATTCTATAGGAAGAAGTGATATAGAGAAAAAGAGAGCGAGTGAGAAAGAGAGAGGGAGAGAGATAGAGACTGAGGTAGATAGACTGATATACGTATATATATATATATAGAGAGAGAGAGAAAAAGAGAGCGAGGGAGAAAGAGAGAGGGAGAGAGATAGAGACTGAGGTAGATAGACTGATATACGTATATATATATATAGAGAGAGAGAGAGAAAAAGAGAGCGAGGGAGAAAGAGAGAGGGAGAGACATAGAGACTGAGGTAGATACACTGATATACGTATATATATATAAATATAAATATATATATATATATATGTGTGTGTGTGTGTGTGAGTAAAAACATACTTATATATATATATTTGTAGTATGGTTGCTTGGTGGTTGCGTGGTCAGTGGGCAGATTTCAATGGTCAAGCACAAAGATGACGTCACGGATTATCGACCAATGAAACCGCCGGGCAAACAGGTTGATGGCAGATGATAGAAATTCGAAGGGTCGGAGTCCAGCAGAAAGAGAATTTGCTTCGAAATCACTAGACGTATCTGAGGAACTCTCGAGTCAGGTTCGATCCTCAAACAGATCTCACCTCGAGCACCGGCCAAATGAGACTTCTGGCTGTTCGCCTTCGAGCTGTTCGCCGGAGAAATTATTGTAATCTATATATATAAAACTGTGGTTGTCTGTCTGTCTATCGATTTTTGGCACACATCTCCTCTTAGAATCTCTCACGGAATTGCACCGAAATTGCTATACTTGTACATTGAGCCCTAGCGAAGACATCGGAAAAAAAAAATTTCAAATTGACCCACCCTATGTGACGAAATCGAATATAATGTATCGATTTTTGAGCGTAAGTTATCAGTTATTTCCCTTTGTTCTGTTTACATTGAGCGTCTTACGTAAAAAATTACGCTGGCTTTAACAGTTGTCGAGCCAGCAAAATATTGACCTGCAAAATTCATCAGTTCGAACACTAAGCTTCCGTTTTGCTTCATTTCCATTTAAAAGCATTTTAAAACAATATTTTTACTTGAAAACAAGTCTATTTAAAGACTACGTAAAACAAGCAAATATTTTGTCGTTAGGCGTGCAGACAGACAGTCGTGCAGACAGACAGTCGTGCAGAGAGGTGATATACGCGTGCAGACAGACAGTCGTGTAGAGAGGTGATATAGGCGTGCAGACAGACAGTCGTGCAGAGAGGTGATATAGGCGTGCAGACAGACAGTCGTGCAGAGAGGTGATATAGGCGTGCAGACAGACAGTCGTGCAGAGAGGTGATATAGGCGTGCAGACAGACATAACTGATAATTTGGTTACGCTAATGTTTTTCTCTGCGTTGCAGTGTTTACATTTTCGATCTTTGTTAATAAATAACCAGTGCAGTTTCTATCCCCAGCATCCTCTTTTGTTATAACATTCGGGTTATCATTATGTTTTCTTAACTTCATAAGGCATATTGTTGGTTGAGGGAATATTAATCAAAAACACCACATGCAAGTCTGCACAGTAGACACTACAGTTTTTAAGCCAAGAAAGAAACTTAACATTGTAACTTTAACACAGCTACTGAGCGACCCCGAGCAACGCCGGGCTTTACTGCTAGTACGTAATAAATTGTGTTCCGATGTATCACTGATTCTTCTTTTTCCATATTATATATATATATATATAAAGTCTAAAGTCTGTCTTAAGCCAGAAGGCTCATTTCGCCGGTGCTTATCCCGGTTTCATGGCGCGAAGCGACATAGAGTACAAGACTGCCCCTGGACTGGACGCCAGTCCATCGCAGGGTTAAACCAGCTATTGCTGGTACTCAGTTTCAGCTGAGTAAACTGGAGCAACGTGAAATAATGTGTCTCGCTCAAGGAAAAAACACATCACCCGGTCTGAGAATTGAACTCACAACCTTTCGATTGCAAGCCAAATGCTCTAACCACTAAGCCATGGACCGTCACACACACAGACATATATATATATATATATACATATATATATATATATATATATATATATGTATGTATATATATATATATATATATATATATATGTATATATATATATATATATATATATATATGTATACATATATATATATATATATATATATATATATATATATATATGTATATATATATATGTATACATATATATATATATATATGTATACATATATATATATATGTATATATATATATATATGTATACATATATATATATATGTATACATATATATATATATATGTATATATATATATATATATGTATACATATATATATATATATATATGTATACATATATATATATATATGTATACATATATATATATATACATGTATACATATATATATATATGTATACATATATATATATATTTATATATATATATATGTATACATATATATATATATATATATATATATTTATATATATATATATGTATACATATATATATATATATATATATATATGTATACATATATATATATATATATATATATATATATATATATATATATATATATATATATATATATATATATATATATATATAGTATATATATATAAATTAGTGAGAATCGTATTTCGGCTTAGGAATTAACGAAAAACAACTTCCGAGATGTGTGGCAAGCGCTCGATGATTCAGATGAACCAGAGCTACAACATACGTTAAAGGCCAAACACACTGAGACGATGGTTAAACAAACATCCGCACAGCCAAAGAAACGACCAAGTATTTCGGGTCAAACAATAAAATATATGTGATTGAAAATCTACCCGGATCCCTGGAAGATTGGTAACATCCAGTATTTGGGTTTCTGCGACTTCTAAATCAAGTACTGTCCGCTTACATAAAAAAAATGTTAGGCTTCTGGTAAGATGATTGAACAAAGGAAGCCACTTTATCAACAGGTTTTAGTTCAATAGCTAATTCAAAGTGTGACTATTACTGACCCCACGTGGTGTTCAGCAAGGGGGGCAACACTTATTTTAGGCGAATGAATTCAGTTTTGTATAATATTGCAAGAATGCAAAACATCACAAATCAAATAAAGCTCTCGACAGAATGGTTAAAGTTAACAATAAGCTTATTCATCAGTCAATAGAATCAACTAAAAATATCAAGAAATTTAACTGGTCAATAGCTAGACTCTGGAGATTAATACAAATATAAATTAGCGAGAATCGTATTTCGGTTTAGGAATTAACGAAAAACAACTTCTGAGATGTGTGGCAAGCGCTCGATGATTCAGATGAACCAGCGCTATAACATACGTTAAAGGCCAAACACATTGAGACGATGGTTAAACAAACATCCGCACAGCCAAAGAAACGACCAAGTAATTCGGGTTGCCTACTTTTATTCATATGTTCATGTTCGCAACAACGCAGCAGGCCATTCTTCATTCACATATTTTTTCCCTTCGCTGTGGTTCGTATTTTTTCTGTCACTTTACTGCTATCACATTTTCTTTCTCCTTCCCCTCTTGCATTCCTCAACTCCCGCTGCTGGTCACTCACTCTCGGCTAGCCCCTTCCTCCCACTTTCACTCACTCCCTCTCTGCTTCTCCCCCCCTCTCACTTCCTCCCATCTGACCTGCTTGAATTTCTTTCCTCTCTCAATCTTCTCCCGGCTCGGACGTGTCTATTTCTCCTCGTCAATTTGATTTGTCGGACTTAAGCCCACAGGATTCATTGACTTGTCTCTATTTTCCTCTCTTTTCGTTGCATACCACCATGTGTTTGTTTCCTTCCCTCTGTTTTCCCACTGTCCCGATAACTTAATTTAGTTATCGCTCGCACTGATTTTAGGTATCTAGTCTTTAATGCGTCGAAATACCAACGATAATCAGCAGACTACTGATGAGAACATTTCACCCCTTGTCTATTTTTATTCATATGTTCATATGTTCGCAACAACTCAACACGCCATTCTTCATTCATATATATATATATATATATGTATGTGTATATTTGTGTGTATGTGCGTGTAAGTGTATATATATATATATATATATATATATATATACACTTACACGCACATACACACAAATATACACATACATACACGCACACACACCACTCATACACACGCACATATATATATATATATATGTATGTGTTTGTTTGTACACGCACTCACACATATGTATATATTTATGTATGTTCGCACGTACACATATATTTATACACACACACACACACATATATATATATATATATATATATATGTGTGTGTGTGTTTGTGTGTGTGTGTGTGTATAAATATAGGTGTACGTGTATGAACATACATACATATATACGTATGTGTGAGTGCGTGTACAAACAAACACATACATATATATATATAAATTCTAATTTTGTCCAGAAATAGCCGTCGAAACGGCTTGAGCTCTGCCATCGGGGTCTTGAACAATTTCCTATATATATATATATATATAGTGGTAGAACACTGGAATATAATATCTGTAGTCGTAGAGCACTCAGTTCATGGGACGAGTTAGGAAGAAGTGGTTACACAACAGTTAGTTCACCATACCGAGAACAATAGTTTCACCTTAGCGGATCTTCAGCAGTACGAGCTGAAGATCCGCTAAGGTGAAACAATTGTTCTCGGTATGGTGATCTAAGTGGTGTGTTATCACTTCTACCTAACTCGTCCCATTGACTGAGTGCTCTACCACTACGGATATTAGCTACCAGTGTTCTACCTCATTCTCTCTCTCTCTCTCTCTCTATATATATATATATATATATATATATATATATATATATAGTAATAATAATAAATGTGAAGGCTAAAATCCAAAGAGGGCTCGATAAGGATAAATATATATCAAATATATAAGAACCCAAGACCAAATATTCATTAAAATCACAGATTAAAGTTTAAAAAAGGAATCGCTGGTTTCACCCTTAACGGGATCTTAAACTTTAATCTGTTATTTTAATATATATATATATAAAATATAAATGGCTTCTACAGGACTATAACTGTTACATTCGGGAGAAATCATCAGGGCTTCCTGATGATTTCTCCCGAATGAAACAGTTCTCGTCCTGTAGACGCCATTTCTATATAAAATATTGTATATAGTCTGCTATGCATTGAGAACTTACTGTGGTTACCCCCGATTGAACCCGGGATAAACTTATATATATATATATATATATATATATATATATATATTTATTAAAATAACAGATTAAAGTTTAAGCAAAGAATCGCTGCTTTCACCCTTAACGGGATCTTCTGAAACTAACAAAGTCAATCTGTAAACGCAGAACTGGATATTTCAAAAAACGTTGCAATGTTCAAAATTCACTCAGAGAGGAAGAAATAAGACGTACAGACACACACACAGACACACACACACACACACACACACATATATATATATATATATATATATATATATATATATATATATATGTGTGTGTCTGTGTGTGTGTACGTCGTGTGTGTGTACGTCTTATCTCTTCCTCTCTTAGTGAATTTTGATCATTGTATAGATCATTGATCTCTATATATAGGCACGTGGCCTAGTGGTAAGGGTGTTGGACTTACGCTCATAATGACGTGGGTTCGAGTCTTGGTTTGCGTGTTGTGTTCTTGAGAAAAACACTTCGTGTCACATTGCTGAAGTATACTCAGATGAAAATGGGTACCAGTAATAGCTGGGGGTTTAACACTGCGATGGACTGTCGTCTTGTCTAACGGGTAGTCATATAACTCAGTCGCTTCACGCCATGAATCGGGATAAGTACCGGCCAAATGAGCCTCTAGCTTCAGACTGACTTCTTCCGTTTATACTACGGACTGGTTCATGTACCGGTCAAATTTTCGGCCCCATTCGATCCTGTGCAAGCTGGCAGATGGCAATATATTTTGCCGTTCCTGGGACTTTTAGTCCTAGGAAAGGAAAATGCTTTCTGATGATCTAAACTTTTCCATTGGAAGTCCCTATGGATCTCCAATCTTTTGTGAAGTGAAACCGATCGGTAAAAGCAATTGGAATAGGTAAATATTTAAATTATATTTTTTAATTTATTTTTAAAAAATTGTTTGAATTTAGCTTGTTCTGCTTATATCAATATATATATATATATATATATATATATATATATATATATATATATATATATATATATATATATATATATATATATATACAGAGAGAGAGAGAGAGAGAGAGAGAGAGAGAGAGAGGGTGCATGTGCAGAACTGTTATTATTACTATTTGCCCATGTAAGGGAGGTGGAATGCAGTATCGGTAGCGCGTCAGACAACAGGCTTTGCAGCATAGAGTAATGGACCTTTACGTTCTCAGATCAAATGTCGCCGAGGTTAGCTTTGCCTTTCATCCTTACGAAGTCGATAAAATGAAGCACCAGTAACGTACTGGGGTCGATCTAATCGACTTTCCCCTCCTCCCTCCAAATGACTGGCCTTGTACCTATAAGAGAAATCATTATTATTTGTTCACCACAAGGGTGGTGGATTGGCAGTATCGGTAGAGGGTCGGACGCCATTCTTTGAACCATAGAGTTACCTCCCTTTATGATCTGAGTTCAAATCCCATAGAGTTACCTCCCTTTATGATCTGAGTTCAAATCCCGCCGAGGTTAACTTTGCCTTTCATCCTACGGGGTCTATAAAATAAAGTACCAGTAATGCACTGGGATAATTCCTGGCCTTGTGCCAAAAGTAGAAACAATTATTATTTGTTCACTTACTATACTAGTCAAAATACATTCCATTGTATTTCACAGTGTTTATGTTGTTCATTGTCTCATAGTTCTTTTTCTGACAGCTGATCCAAGATGCTGTGAAGCCTGGGTTTATTATGATACGATTGCATCATATTAATTGTGTAGGCGAGGTTAATCGAGGTTAACTTTGCCTTTCATCCTTACAGGGTCGATAAAATAAAGTACCAGTAATGTACTGGGTAATTTCTGGCCTTGTGCCAATAGTAGAAACAATTAATTGGGTAGGCGATGATACAGATATTCGTTGCTACCCTCACTGTTTGTCTTAATATGTCAAGCTTTGTTACTTTGTATATGTATGAACACACACACACACATAAATATACATATATATATATATATATATATAGAGAGAGAGAGAGATAGATATAGAGAGAGAGAGAGAGAGAGAGAGAGAGAGAGAGAGAGAATAAGGAAAAGCAAAGTAGTTTCAGATGTTCAAGTCCTTTAATAATAATTGTTTCTACCTTTGGCACAAGGCCAGCAATTACCCAGTACATTACTGGTACTTTATTTTATCGACCCCGTAAGTCCTTTAATAATAATGCTGTGATATATATTTCAATGGCGACACTGGCCACAATGTTCTGTGTGCGAGTGTCGTGTCATCATCAGACAGTTTGTTACATAATAAGGTCATGTTTCCGAGGCAATCCAAATTGAATCGACATGGGAACGGATGAAATGCGTGCTTTTGGGTTTATCACCCGTTCCCCTGTGAGTACCAATTCACCCCCACAGGTCTGCGCGTGCACATGTCCAAAGGAAGTTGACCATTAGCTGCCGCAAATTTCAACGAAATTCGCTTAGTCAGTTCACCCTCTCAGTGACACAATGGCCCGTGCCATAGTTTACTGCTACCCATCTCGACTGTGGTAGTCAGTTGAAAGCCAGAAGGGGTGGGAGAGTGTTAGTTTTAACAGGTCATAATACTACCTCTCACCTAGCGTGGACAGTACGACTGACCATCAACTCAAAGGGAAAATGAACTTAATTCTAGGTATCATGATTTTACATTGTAAGTTAAGAGTGATATATTGGTAAACGGAATAGAAAATGCTGACAAATTGTTCACCGTGAAAAATAGTTTAATTAGGAATAAGTGAGAATTAGTAATTGTATTGGTTAGTATTCAGTTTTGGTTTTAACTTTTACCGGTTGCGCATTTCTAATGCTTTTCAAAAATAATTTTGAGATAGAGCGTCCGTGATGTTTGCTCTGATCTGATTAGTTTTGGGAATTCTACCTGTTTTTATGTTAAAAAAGTGACTCCAGCGTTATTAAAATAAGTTTTGCGCCAATTCGTGTTGCAAAAATTCTTGTGGTCAAAACAATTTTGATTGGTCGGTAGAGGTCATGTGAATGTAAGAAATTGATTTTGCGCCAAATGTAGGTTTGTGTCGGCTGACTGAGAAATAACTCTTTCACCACAAATATGTGTGTGTGTGAGTGTAGTAGTAGTAAAGTGTTCGTTGTTGTGATAATGGTCAGCAGGGATGTGTGTGCGTACCGCAGCCTGTTGACAGTTCAAATGCCCATTAAGACAAGTGTGTGTGTGTGTGTGTGTGTGTGTGTGTGTGTGTGTGTGTGTGTGTGTGTGTGTGTGTGTGTGTGTGTGTGTGTGTGTGTGTGTGTGTGTGTGTAGCAGAGTAATTTGTGGTAGAGGGATGGTCAGTAGGAATGTGTCTGTAAGTGTGTGGGGGATATTTTAACATGTTAAAAGATATTTTTAGCTCTTTTTTTCCCTACAACTTAGCCAAGAGAATCTGTACTATAGTCTCCAATAAAAACACCTGCTACTTACGGCTACAAGAACTAAAGGACACACTCATAGGCAGGGACTACACTGCATCATTAATTGACAATGGAATCCAACGTGCCCTAAATCTCAGTACCCAGGACCTTAGACACCCTAAAGTAAATCAACCGAAACTAAAAGCTCTTCCATACATCTCCACACACAACCCCCTCAACAACGAGGCCTTTGACACCATCCTCCAGAACATCCCTGTGTTGAAAAAGGACCATAGAATGAACCAAATCCTACGAACACACGATATCATAAAGAGCAAAAGACAATCTAAGTCAATGAAAAACATCCTAACACATGCCAAAGTACTGCCAACCACAACAACGAAACCCACAGTAAAAAAATGCAATAGACCCAACTGTGGCATTTGCATCAACCTAATAGAGGGTTCGGAATTCTATTTCAAAGAAGGACGACGTTTTATAGTAAAACACAATTTCACTTGTGCATCGGAAAATCTAATATATGTATTAACTTGCTCAGGTTGTCGAGAACAATACATAGGCCAGACCAAAAACAGCCTTCGCCAACGCATGACTGTCCATAGATCCCAAATTAAAATAGGGGAATACAGGAAAATACCACTGAGTGAACACATTGATACCTGTGCCGCCCAAAATCATCCCAACTTCAGAATCTTTCCCCTCTACAAATTTAAAGATAATGCCACCCACACCCAGCGCATCAGCAAGGAATCTTACTTTATTAACAAATACGGACCCCGTCTAAACACTGCTCCCTAAGACGAACCCACAACATACATACCTACATCAGTACACATCTCTACCCACATATAAACACACTGACATACGTAAACACACATGTTCTATGGTGCAACACAAATATACACAAGTTTGCATACCTTTTGATGTCTATAGATATAAACGTGCCGACACACACACATGCATAAACGCACACATGCATTGCACACTGATGGGCACATACATTTTTGTGCACAGGTATTCCAATACGGCAAAGCCTAATGAATTCCCCTTGCAGTACGTGCAATCTGGACACACTCCAGATACATATTTATACACAGGTATACAATTTCTGGACACACT
>OZ024746.1:54610405-54615405 GCA_964016885.1 Eledone cirrhosa
TTGATTGGTGGCTGTCTTGTCTATAATTAGCGCTTCCTTAATTCTAAGATTGCCGAGGTTTCTTTCCTTGGTTTCTATCCTAACTGTTATGGTTTTGTCGGTGTTTTTGCCTTTAACTAGGTGTTTCATAAATGAGGAAGCGTTAGTATTGAGGTGTTCTTTTATTCTTATGTGGAGTGGTCTGGTGGTGCTACCTACGTAGAAGTTGTTGCATTTGTCACACTCTAGTCTGTATACGACGTAAGCCTGGTGGAATAGGTCTGTGTCGTTGATGGGGCAGTTGGCTAGTCTGCAGCAGTTGTCATGTCTGGTGGAGTGTCTTTTGGTTAGCTCTCCGCGTAGAGAAGGACCTGAGTGGGCCAGTTGGATATCTAGTCCCTCTCGTCTGATAGCTCTGCGGATGGCTGTTGTTGTTTCTTCACTGAAGTGTGGGAGCTTCAGGAAGCAAGTGTTAGTGCCTTGGGTGTGGTGTCCTCTGTTCTTTCTGGCACGGTTGGTGGTGGATGTCGTGTATCCGTTCAGTTTGAGTACTTCCAGGAAATGTGTGGTGTGTGTGTCTCGGTCTCTAGCGTCGGTGCATTTGTTCCGGATACGTGCCAGTTCATTCCTTATGTATCCGAACTTGGCACCGAGTGGGAGGGCCGATCTGAAATGTACGAACAGGTCCCTGCTGGCGGCTTTTTTATAAAAGCAGGTGTGGATGTTGCCTTCCTCTGTTACCCTGAGTTGGAACTCCACCAGACATGACAACTGATGCAGACTAGCCAACTGCCCCATCAACGACACAGACCTCTGCCACCAGGCTTACGTCGTGTACAGACTAGAGTATGACAAATGCAACAACTACGTAGGTAGCACCACCAGACCACTCCACATTAGAATAAAAGAACACCTCAATACTAACGCTTCCTCATTTAAGAAACACCTAGTTAAATGCAAAAACACCGACAAACCCATAACAGTTAGGATAGAAACCAAGGAAAGAAACCTCGGCAATCTTAGAATTAAGGAAGCACTAATTATAGACAAAAGACAACCACCAATCAATAATAGACTACAACTCAACACCCAATTTATAACTTGATATAGCTTCTAGCCCCATATTTACCCCTCCCCTCACACACACGCACACACGCACGCACACACGCACACACGCTTACACCTCCATTTATTCTCTCTCACACATACACACACAAAACCAGTTCTAACACGAAATAACACCTATCCCCACATTTACGAATAGACATATCTTCTCACACTCACACACACACACTCATATACTTACACCTTCATGCATTCTCCCACACACTTAAACCGGCATGTATATAAAAAAAACAAAAAACAAAAAAACAAAAACAAACCCCTTTTAAAGGGAGACTACTCTTTATCCACCTAATCTTAACTCTTTGACATTAGAGATAGAACAGATACTCTATACCATTTCCTGTCAGCATGACTTGGCAAGCAATTTAGAACACTGGTTGACAACTTTACTTCGCTCTGAAGAAGAGATATTATCTCGAAAATTAAGGACATTTAAATAAATCAAAGGTAAAAGACTAATTGTCAACAATATCTTTTGCATTTGCATTCTTTATTCTATGTCCATACCTGCATTGTTTTGGCTTTATTATACATATACAAACGTTTATACCTCATTACACAATGCTTCAAGTGAACTATAACCTCCTCCTTTCCTTACGCCTGAGCCAGGCCCAGTTCACTACTGTAAAGAAACTCTTCCAGCTATCTGAAAAGCGCGCAAAAGCCGGCTGCCAAATAAACTTCCTAAAACGATGCCTGAATGACAACATCATCCCCAAAACTATAAAACAATTGCACCTACCAACATGCTTCAAATCACCAGGCCTCAAACGATCACTTAGTTACATACAAATATTCTGCCTAAGAAAACTCATACAGACAGACAACAGGAATACCCATGGGATCCAGCCTATCGGGCGTGCTGGCCATCATCTCCATGAACCAGCTAGAATGCCGAGCCCTCAACACCTGCCATTCCCATACCTTCTTCACCCGATAAGTAGATGACATAATCATCCTTACATCATCCTGTGAGGAGGCAGATAAAATATACACAACATTCTCCAGCATGGACGCCAGTATAAAGTTCAGCATGGAACACCCCGATGACCGCGGATCCCTACTGGACTTCCAACTCAGGGTAACAGAGGAAGGCAATATCCACACCTGCTTTTATAAAAAAGCCGCCAGCAGGGACCTGTTCGTACATTTCAGATCGGCCCTCCCACACGGTGCCAAGTTCGGATACATAAGGAATGAACTGGCACGTATCCGGAACAAATGCACTGACGCTAGAGACCGAGACACACACTCCACACATTTCCTGGAAGTACTCAAACTGAACGGATACACGACATCCACCACAAACTGTGCAAGAAAGAACAGAGGACACCACACCCGAGGCACTAACACTTGCTTCCTGAAGCTCCCACACTTCAGTGAAGAAACAACAACAGCCATCCGCAGAGCTATCAGACGAGAGGGACTAGATATCCAACTGGCTCACTCAGGTCCTTCTCTACGCGGACAGCTAACCAAAAGACACTCCACCAGACATGACAAATGCTGCAGACTAGCCAACTGCCCCATCAACGACACAGACCTATGCCACCAGTCTTACGTCGAATACAGACTAGAGTGTGACAAATGCAACAACTTCTACGTAGGTAGCACCACCAGACCACTCCACATAATAATAAAAGAACATCTCAATACTCCGCTTCCTCATTTAAGAAACACCTAGTTAAATGCATAAACACCGACAAAACCATAAGTTAGGATAGAAACCAAGGAAAGAAACCTCGGCAATCTTAGAATTAAGGAAGCACTAATTATAGACAAAACACAACCACCAATCAATAATAGACTAGAACTCAACACCCAATTTATAACTTGATAGAGCTTCTAGCCCCATATTTACACCCCCCCCACACACACGCACGCACACACACACACGCTTACACCTCCACTTATTCTCTCTCACACATACACACACAAAACCAGTTCTAACACGAAATAACACCTATCCCACACATTTACGAATAGACATATCTTCTCACACTCACACACACACACACTCACATACTTACACCTTCATGCATTCTCCCACACACTTAAACAGGCATGTATATAAAAAACAAAAAAACAACAGAAAAAACAAACCCTTTTTAAAGGGAGACTACTCTTTATCCACCTAATCTTAACTCTTTGACATTAGAGATAGAACAGATACTCTAAACCATTTCCTGTCAGCATGACTTGGCAAGCAATTTAGAACACTGGTTGACAATTTTACTTCGCTCTGAAGAAGAGATATTATCTCGAAAATTAAGGACATTTAAATAAATCTAAGGTAAAAGACTAATTGTCAACAATATCTTTTGCATTTGCATTCTTTATTCTATGTCCATACCTGCATTGTTTTGGCTTTATTATACATATACAAACGTTTATACCTCATTACACAATGCTTCACGTGAACTATAACCTCCTCTATATATATATATATATATATATACATACATGCATATATGCATACATGTCTATGTATGTATGTGTGTATGTACGTAATGTAGGTATGCATGTATGTTTGCATACATACATATTTGGTGAGAGAAAGTGGAATATATATCGTAGGGGATTAGTGTCTTTGTGGGTGAGAATTGATCTCTGGACTACCCTAGTGATATTTAACTTTGCCATGCAATCAGACATGCAATGACCCAGAACTTACCAGGAGTCATATATAGAAGTGATTCTAATAAGAACCTGCCAGGTCCTGCGGGTGGACTACACTTACAAAGATCATTGATTTGGAGATCTGATTCTTCATGTGGAATGTCCGGTGGGGGCACTCTATGATAGAAGGTAATCATCCTAATATGAACACCTTTAGTACTTCTTGATAGACTACACTCTAATTTATAGATAAGATACTTAAATTTAGAAATTGTTTATAACCTTATATGATGGGAACTCATTTGAGACACCATTAATGTACTTTAGGATAATAAATTTAGCTATAGAAATCAGCTAGTTACTTCCCCTTACGCATTAACTCCCCTTACGCATACACACTTCCGGAATATAATACGATGTCATCTCTCACAACAAAAACAACCTGCACTATATAATCGAATTAAAGAACGACAATCTGTGATATGATAGCATGGTTCACCAGGCACCCGATTTTGAATCATCGTGGATTGTGAGATGAACATGTAGTCTATAAATTGCGTTTCCTGGATTGTGAGAGTGGTGGTGTGTACGAGGACAGTGGTGCTGTTTTGCTTCTCATTTGTAATATTTTTGATATTTTTGGTGTTTCTCCACACACGGGCTTCTATATGGTACAGGTGTGTGTGAATAATGCTTTACCAGTTCAGCCCCCATGATGCTCTTGATTGCCTGCTTTAACTGCTTGTTTTACTTGTAACAATCTGCCGCCCTATAATCTTGTATAAATAGGAAACTCGTGCATGCCATACGTGTGACTGTTGCATACACTGGCTACTCCAAACTTTCCTTTTGCTTTATCTTAGTAGACTGCCAATGTCTTATTTTAATTTTAATTTTAATCTTAACTTTAATTTTGTCCTTTAATATGACTGTAATCTTTGTATGTAAATTACCATGCTACATTATTATAATGGATGTCAACCCACTGTGGGTCAATATATACATATGTTTCTATATGTCTCTTGTGTTGAAAAGGAGGTCAAGTATGTAAAAAATCACTGAATAATTGCTCCGTAGACTCCAAACCTCGGTTTGGAGGAAACGATTGTAAGCAAATAAATGATTTAAACAGAACTTTGTTTCATGTAATCTCTCTCTCTCTCTCTCTCTCTCTCTCTCTCTCTCTCTCTCTCTCTCTCTCTCTCTCTCTCTCTCTCTCTCTCTCTCTCTCTCTCTCTCTCTCTCTCTCTCTCTCTCTCTCTCTCTCTATATATATA
>OZ024746.1:54652454-54659954 GCA_964016885.1 Eledone cirrhosa
ATCCTCCTTCCAACAAAAATCTAGTACAATTCGAGGAAGAATTAACTAAAATAATAAAAAATCTTAAATTCAAGAGATACCCTTACAAAGGACAAGAGCACCTTGTAAATCTCAAGAACACAATCTCTAACCTAAATTCCTCAAAAAATGTTTTAGTCCACTCTGACAAAACCAATAACCTATATGGTATTTCCAAGGATAATTATAACAACCTTATCCTAAAGGAACTTAGGAAAAAGTATCGTAAAACCAACCATGAAAATTTAGAATGCATAAACCTTGAAGCCTATGAGATTATGTCAAAACTTGGCATTGAAAAAAAGACCGAACCATTCCTCCCAAGAACTCCGAGGATAAATCTCAAGGATCACAAAAACAATTTTCGCACTGAACTACCTGTTAGATTAATCGCCCCCTCTAAATCTGATCTGGAGGTTGTTAGTAAAGCCATCTTGGATAGAATTATCCCACAGGTTAGTTCTAATTGATCTTCTTTGAACCTAAATTTATGGTTTGGTACTTCTGAAGTGATTGGCTGGTTCAACAAATTGGATAATAAAAACAAACTAAA
Organism: Eledone cirrhosa; assembly: GCA_964016885.1. Lineage (NCBI taxonomy): Eukaryota > Metazoa > Mollusca > Cephalopoda > Octopoda > Eledonidae > Eledone > Eledone cirrhosa. Next base: position 54,653,026 of record OZ024746.1, read on the forward strand.
ATTTATTCAATTTGATATTGCCAGCTACTATTCCTCCATTTCGCCTTCACTTCTCAATAATGCTCTATCTTTCGCACTTAAATATTCTGACGTCACCACAGATGAACTTCACATCATCCTCACCGCACGTAAAACCATCCTAGAGTTCAACAACGAATATTGGACCAGAGCCGATACCTCTAACAACTTCGACATCACAATGGGAGCATCCGATTCATCCCAATTCAATGATTTAATTGGTATCTTCATTTTGAACTCTTTGAGTCGGAAAATTCCTCAACTTCGCGGTGGAATTTATCGTGACGATGGACTCTTTACTATCCTAAATTGCAATATAGTTAACCTTAATATTATTAAGAACAATATACGTAATCTCTTTAACCAACATAACCTAAAAATTGAATTTGATAATAGTATCAAACTAGCTAATTTCTTGGATGTATCTCTTAATCTTGACACTGGCCTATATTACCCTTACCATAAAAACAATGAGAACCTTAATTATGTTAACTTTAAATCTAACCATCCTACCAATATCAAGAATGCTATAGTTAATAATATTGGAAATAGAATATCTAACATATCTTCTAATAAAAACATCTTTGATGCTAACGCCAATTACTATAATAACGCACTTTCTAAAGCCGGCTATCCAGATAAAATCAAATATAGTAAAGAAACAAATTCTAGAAAAACTTACAGTAGAATAATTAATCATGACCATTCCAATAATTTTAATAAAAGACCTAGATACAAAAACATAGTCTGGTATAATGCTCCTTTCTCCATCTCTATTAATAACAATATTCCTAAATTATTTTTTAGTGCCTTAAATAAATACTTCCCTCCCTCACATATCTATAGTAAAATATTTAACAAACACACCATCAAATTTTCGTATTCTACATCCTCCAATATTTCCAACATCATCTCTAAACACAACAATAAAATACTAAATACTAAATCTCTTCCTTCCAATATTGAATTTCATAATAACAGTAATAGTACTCCCGACGTCATTGTAAACCCTAGGCTAACTTCTGTAAACCCAAATACAACGTCAAACACAACTTCGCTAAATGTTCATAATCCAACTCTAAATCAAGAAACTATTATTCCTATTATTCCTATCGCAAACAACTTCTCCAATCCAATTCCTTCTATAGATAACACTAGATCACTCATTAATAATCTCTCTAATTGCAACTGCCGCATTAAAAATAAATGTCCTCTCAACAACCATTGTCTCGATAAAAAATTAATTTATGAATGTAAAATTATAACTAGCACCAATTCCTTCACCTATTTTGGCTCCACTTCCACCTCTTTTAAAGCTCGTCTCTATAATCATCATTCAAATACAAACTTAAAAGAACTAACACTGCTCTCTCAGAACTCATATGGTCCTTAAAAGACAAAAACATTAAATATACCATCTTTTGGAAGAAGATTTCTTCTGCATCCTCATACTTGAACAGCTCTCTATCTAAAATCTGTAATCTCTGCCTAAATGAAAAATTTACCATTATCTCTAACCTAGATTCTATAATAAATAGACGCACAGATTTGTTTTCTATCTGCCTGCATAAATTCCATAGAACTTTTCACAAAGTATACAGTTAATATTCAATTCTTTATCAATTTAGAATCTTTTCTCAAAGGCACATATACATACACCTCTTTAAAATATACCCATCTACCTTACTTTAAAGGGCATTATACACTCTATAATACTTGTTTACTCATTACCCTCATTCTATCTTCACCTCATAACATACACATTTGTTGTTTTTTGACGTTAGAATATTCATCCGCAATCATTATTATTTTTTCTCTCTATCATAAATCTTTTTAATCTCAATTTCATCCTTAATTTATTATTTTTCTCTCCCCATCAACGAACTCATTATTAATACATATTAACTCTTTATTCGCATATATTATCAATTCAACCAATATACAAACTTTAACTTCACATTATTTTTCTCAAATCCTTCTACACACAAACCTTAATAATTTTTCTCTTCGTTAATTTTGAAATTGCCACAATACATACATTTCTTTTTTTGACGTTAGAATATTCATCCACAATTATTATTTTTTTCTCTCTATCTTCATACATAATTTCCCTTCGTTAATTTTCAAATTCCTTTAATTTATACATTATCTTCCAACGGTTCCCAACCTCTCTATGTTAAAACAATATATCTTTTTCTCAGTTATAAAAACTATCTCTTTCTCTCTATCACCCATCTCTCCCTCTCCACATTCACTTTCATCTCCTCCCCCTTTTTTTTTTCATCCCCCCCCCCCTCCCTAAATAAAATATTTTTTCCTCGCACATATCCTCCCTTCGTTAATTTTCAAAATTTTTAATTTATACAGTATCTTCCAACGGTTTTCAACCTCTCTATGTAAAAAATATATCTCCTCTCAGTTATAAAAATTATCTCTTTCTCTCTATCACCCATCTCTCCCTCTCATCTCCTTCCCTTTTCATCCTTTCCACCCCCCCTCTCTAAATAAAATATTTTTTTCCCAATATCACACATCAATCTAAAACCACTTTTCATATGTTGATTTAAAACTGCACTATCCACAAGTGTTTTTTAGCCTTCATATCATGTTCTCCTGTTTTATCTGACGAAAACACAAATATTATTGCATGATGATGTTTGTTTTTGAAATGCGCATAATAAAATACATTGAACTCCTTTAACCATCTTTTGATCTTATATTATATATATATATATATATATATATATATTTGTATATATATATATATATATATATATATATATATATATATATATTTGTATATATATATCTATATATATATATATATATATTTGTATATATATATATATATATATATATATATATATATTTGTATATATATATCTAAATATATATATATATATATATATATATATATATATATATATATATATATATATATATATATATATATATATATATATATATTTGTATATATATATATATATATATATTTGTATATATATATATCTAAATATATATATATATATATATATATATATATATATATATATATATATATATATATATATATATATATATATATGTATATATATATATATATATATATATATATAATACATATATATATATATATATATATGTAGATAAATAGATAGATATATGTCTATATAAGTATATATATGTGTGTGTGTGTTTATATATATATGTGTATGTGTGCTTGTTTGTGATTGTCTGTGCATATGTGTGTATTCTATTATTTTCTTTCATTCTATAGCGTGGAAAGTTGACTAAATTCTTTTAAATTTACACATTTCTAGAATATTGATTTATAATTCTTGCAAATGACAATATCAACTAAAATATTAATACATATGGTTATATATTACATACACACACGCATATACGCACGTACACACACTTACACACACGCATACACATTTACACACACACACATACACGCGCAGACACACATATATATATAGTGCATACATATATGCAAACTGTTGTTACTCCCATCCCTGGCATAACTCGGAAATCTATGATTATATATATTATACATACACAAACTTCACTCTTCCTGATGATTTCTCCCTAATGAAACAGTTCCAGTACTGTAGAAGCCATTTCTATATCAAATATTTATACTTTGCTATCTATTGAGTACCTTACTTACTGTGTTTACCCACAATTGAACCCTGGATAAACTTATATATATATATATATAATTGGTCGTTTTGGAAGCCTCAACAATGTAGATGGGTAAATCTCCGGGTAACAGAATCAGGTATTCCGCGCGCACGCACGCCCTACAGAATATCTCAGTTGTACACAAACGGCAGACAACAGAGGTCACGTGTCGTTCCTCTCCGACTAAAACTTACCCCCTCCGAAAAAACCCTAGTTGATGGATGCGAAATCCGAAATATAGGGACAATTAAATCACTTCCCAGGTACCTATATCTAGTGTTATTATTTTTACACACTTTCCTACGTTCCTCTACACACTATATGTCTCATTCTACATTTCCTCTTACATCTCTCTCTTCACCACCTGATTCTATTACCCGGAGATTTACCCATCTGCATTGTTGACGCTTCCAAAACGACCAAATGTTATTATTCCACAATGCTTCAAGCAAACTTCAATACACTCTTATATATATATATATATATATTAATAAAAGGAATTACAACTTTGTCTGATTTACTCGTTTTATTTACGATCCTTTAAATTTATAATGGTATTAGAATGAAATAGTATGGTAGAATATTAAATGTTAAGTGTTAACTGAACAAGTAGTTTCATGCTTTCGCAATCTTCAGGTTCATATTCTGTGGTGACAGTCAAGATTGCAATTTTCACAGTTGAACATTGCAATCTTGACTGTCACCACAGAATATGAACCTGAAGATTGCGAAAGCATGAAAGTACTTGTTCAGTTAACACTTAACATTTAATATTCTACCATACTATTTCATTCTAATACCATTATAAATTTAAAGGATTGTAAATAAAACGAGTAAATCAGACAAAGTTGTAATTCCTTTTATTAATATAATCTTCTGTACACAATCATACACACCCGTGTATATTTATTTAATATATATATATATATATATATATATATATATATATATATATATATATATATATATATATATATATATATATATATATGCATAAATATATGCAAACTGTAGTTACCTGCACCTGCGACAACACGGGAATCTATATATATATAGAGAGATTGCGAAGTTCGGTGTAAATGTAGTGTTGCAGTGCTGATGCAATGTTGGTGCAGTGTTGGTGAAGTGGTGCTGCAGTGTTGCCCCTATTCATGCAATCTCTCTGACATTTCACCTTACTCTTATCCCATTATCTTGCTTGACATTAACACATTAATCCCGCCTTTTTTTCCCTCGTTCCATCGACCTGATTAGTCAGCCTTTGATAATGTAGCTGCTGTTGTTGTTGTTGTAGCTGTTGTTGTTGTTGTTGTTGATGATGCAACTGTTGTTGTTGTTGTAGCTGTTGTTGTTGTTGTTGTTGTTGCTGTTGATGCAACTGTTATTGTTGTTATTGAAAGTTTTAGTGATGTTGGTGGTGGCGGTTGTGGAGGTTCTTTTGATGATGATGTTGCTCGTGTCGATTGTGATTGTTATAAATTTGTTGTTGTTGGTGGTGGTGGTGGGACTTGTTGCTATGGTGATGTTGATGATGGTCATGACGGCGATGATTTTTCTGATGTTGTTGTTGGAGTTAGTAGTGTTGTTGTGGTGATGGTAATGATGTTTATGATGTTGCTACTCATGATGGTGATGCTCATGATGATGGTGATTGTGTTGTTGTTGATACTGGTACAGATGATGATGATGATGATGATTGTGTTGATGATGATGCTGATGATGATTATGCTAGTGTTGATGATGATGATGATGGTGGTGTTGATGATGATGATGATGATGGTGTTGATGATAATGATACAATTACTGCTGCTACTAAAATTATTTTCGATATTGTTGCTGTATTTCTTTGTTAATGTAGTGATGGTTGAAATAGCAATGGTGATGGGGGAGGGGTCGACAGCTTTCTGGTTTTTAATATTACTTCTGTTGTCAGGCGGTGGATTGGCAGTATCGGTAGAGCGTCGGACGCCATGCTTTGAAGCATAGAGTTATGAGTTCAAATCCCGCCGAGGTTAACTTTGCCTTTCATCCTTACGGGTCGATAAAATAAAGTACCAGTAATGTACTGGGTATTTAATGGCCTTGTGCCAAAAGTAGAAACAACATTACTTCTGTTGTCGGCGGTGGGGTTACTGAATATCCTTGAGCTAATAATTAGTACGATGAAAATGAAAATGATGATGAAGATGATGATAATAATGATCATCATCATCATCATCATCATCATCATCATCATCATCATCATCATCATCATCATCATCATCATCATCAGCAGCAGCAGCAGCCACAGCTGCAGCATTGTAACGTGACTGAGAGAATGATAATCTTGATCTTATTAAAGAAGTGATATCAGTTTCACCACATGACCATATACGAAAAATTCATATTTGAACCACTTCATTTGCATGATACATTTTAAATACAAACAGCTCATTCATTTCTTGAAAGAATCCTTGTAGAGAGCTTCATCTTGCTGTCTATAATTTATAAATGTAGCGTGTACTTAAAGAAAATGAAGAACATCAGCCTCATACGCAAATTTTGAATTATCTCTATGTCAAATATCTAATATTATTAGCACATGACACCAGGAAATATTGTGTTGATATGTCCTGAAGCCTGCCTACTTGAGTTATACCAGAGTGAAGCACCTGCTTCGTATAGCTAAACATTTTTACTATAAGTATATATATATATATATATATATATATATATATATATATATATATATATACAGAGAGAGAGAGAGAGAGAGAGAGAGAGAGAGAGAATTCAAAAGGATAAATAAACAAACAAACGCAGGAGTCACTTGTACACAGTGTTATTAGTTTGACGCTCACATATGTATATATTGGGGTAGTAGATTTTATGGCTATATTAGGACCCGACACATGATATCTAGCCGTTTTAACAGCTAATTCTAGTCTGGAACTAGCTGTTGAAACGGCAAGGGCTCAGCGATCGTGTTCCAACTCTTTATAATACACACACACACAAGCACACACATATCTAGAAATCCATAAACGTAGAAATCCATAGATGAAAGATCAGAAGAAACAGTGCACAATCTGTTGCATTGGAGCATATTTATTATAAACAAAGTATCATACATTTAACATGAATGTGCGACCATTGGTTTCAGGGTACAGTTCTCTGCTGCAGCACTGTATATTTGAACAGGCTCTTTTAAAGGAGCATTTCTTTCGGGCAAGTGGATAGTC
>OZ024746.1:54667454-54679954 GCA_964016885.1 Eledone cirrhosa
ATATATATAAATGTATATATATAAATGTATATATATAAATGTATATATATATATATATGTATATATATATATATATATATATATATATATATATATATATATATATAATTGTATATATATATGTCTATATATATATAAATGTCTATATATATATATATATATATATATATATATAAATGTATATATATGTATATATATATAAATGTATATATATGTATATATATATAATTGTATATATATGTATATGTATATATATAAATGTATATATATATATATGTATATATATATATAAATGTATATATATATATATATATGTATATATATATATAAATGTATATATATATATGTATATATATATATATATATATATAAATGTATATACATATATGTATATATATACATATGTATATATATATATATGTGTATCGCTATATATATCTAAATAAATATACACGGGTGTGTATGATTACGTATAGAAGATTATATTAATAAAAGGAATTCCAACTTTGTCTGATTTACTCGTTTTATTTACAATCCTTTAAAATTATAATGATATTATCATGAAATAGTATGGTAGAATATTAAATGTTAAATGTTAATTGAACAAGTACTTTCATGCTTTCGCACTCTTCAGGTTCTTTTCAGTGGTGACAGTCAAGTTGGCAATTTTCAACTGTAATGTCATGGCTAAAAACTGTGCCTTATATACAGTAAAAAGGGAAAACATAATGCTATGTTTTGAAAACTATATTTCGACCAATCGGTATGTGGTTTAACTAGATTACTAAAGCTGATTGGTTTAGGCGTCACGGTTGGTTTAGCATGTCAAACGACTTCTATTTGACCCTATCCAAAGCATCAATTGTTTTGCTATTTTTAGAAATGATGAAAATGGCATTTTCTAGGATTTTTATAAATAATCCTCTGTAATCTTCAACATCAACATCACTTTTAATTTATTGTTGTTGTTGTTGTTGTTGTTATTAGTGGTGGTAGTCGACACGGTCGTAGGCGCAGTCATAGTAGAAGTAATACCCCTAAGCATTATTATTGTTCATTTAGCTTGGGTTGGAATTTATCAATAACATTCTTTTCTTTAATTTTTCTCTTGATTTCACTTGGGCTGTGTAGTTTGTAGAATGGAAATATTATAAATATTTTCTGACCACATGTTGCTAGATGGGTACTCAGGGGTATCAGACGGACATTTGGGTCTCTGATTTTCTGTCGGCGCACCCGTGCACGTTCCGATAGCGCATTTCCAGTTAGACCGACATTTAGGTCTTCACATTTCGGGCATTTAATACAGTAAATTAGATTTCCGCTTTTGCAGTTCATATTTGCATTTGGGAATATTTTTCCAGTTTTTGTGTTCATATATTGACCAGTATGTATGATCTAACATGTGCCACATCGACTATCATTTCATTTAGATACAGTGAATGATTGATCTTTTTTGTTAAGGTTGAACTTTGCCTTTGTTAGTAATTGCTTCAAATTTTTCGGCTGTCTTTTACTAAGAATCAAAGCTCGGTCTGTGATTAAACCTTTTAATTCATTTCTTTGAGCAATGATTGGTAGGTTTGCTCTGGCAGTGTTGTAGATATTCTGGTGACATGGGTTGTGTGTCATTATAAATGGTATGACCAGTTCTTGGTTTCTTCTTCCTTGGGTTGTCCTAAGTTATTGTATAGGTATTTTTATATCGCGCTGTATAGCATTTTCTAATAGTAGAGATGGATATTTTTGTTTGAGCAAAAATTCTCTCAGTTCTGTTAGGCGTTTGCTCCTGGTATTCGATGTTGCAGTATGGGATGCTGCATTTTGTATGAGGTGGATGGCACGACTTAAAATTCAGATATTGATGGGTATCTGTGTATTTATATTATATATCCGTGGTAATGGTGGTGTTGTTTTTGATTACCATTATATCTAGGAATGGTAATTTGGTACTACTCATCTCTTTTGTAAATTGGAGAGATGGGTGTAGGTTATTCAGGAGGATATTGAACTCCTCCAGAGTATCTAGAGATTCTGTCCAGATGATGAAACGGTCGTCAAGGTATCTCTTCCAAGACTTTTCAATGTACTTTCTAAATTCAGTGCTATATTTCTCCTCTATTTCTTGGTAGAGTTGTTGTTCTAAGTATCCCATCACAGAGTTCGCGTAAACGGGAGCAAACTTCGTTCCCATCGCTGTGCCTCTAATTTTGATGTAATTCTTTCCATTGAAGAAGAATGTGTTGTCTTCCAGAATAAGTCTGACTGCGTCTTATATATATGGCACTGTGAATCTGGTGGGAATCATTTCTCTATGTTTTTCCACCCAGTATTTAACCGCCTTCATTCCTAAATCATGTGTAATGTTACCACATCAAAACTAAGTAGAAGTGAATTCGTTTCCGTGGTTTTGGGAAGATGGGACAGGAAGTCGATACCATCCCGGATGAAACTGGATATGTGAATACATAATGATTTCAAAATAATGTCAATAAAATTGCTTAGACGGTGGGTAGGGCATGTTGGACCAGCTATAATAGGTCTAAGTTTTAAGTTATTTGGGTGTAGTAATTTAATGTACTCACGTTTTTTATCTTTTACTGCCAGTTGGATTTCTTTTGACTTATGAATTTTCGGTACGACATAAAGTTGCTTGGTTTTGGCTCAAAATTGATAATGTAGTCTCTTTCATTATCAGTAAGTGAGTTGTAGTATTTTCAAGCCAGATTGTTGATCTTCTTAATTATGTTGTGGTTTATATTTAACGGTATTTCATGGTAAAATGTTGTGTCTTTCAGTTGTTCCTCAACCAAATCTTTGTAGTATTCAGCATCCATTATAACATTTCCATTCTACAAACTACACAGCCCAAGTGAAATCAAGAGAAAAACTGAAGAAAATAATTTTATTGATAAATTCCAACCCAAGCTAAATGATCAATAATAATACTTAGGAGTATTACTTCTACTATGAATACGCCTACGACCATGTCGGTTACCACCACTAACAACAATAATAATAAAAGTGTTGTTGATGTTGATGATTACTGAAGATTTTTTATAAACATCTTATAAAATGCTATTTTCATCATTTCTAAAAATAGCAAAACAATTGATGCTTTGGATAAGATCAAATAGTAGTCGTCAGACATGCTCAACCAACCGTGACGCCTAAACCAATCAGCTTTAGTAATCTAGTGAAACCACACAGCGATTGGTCTAAATACAGTTTGCAAAACTTATCATTCTGTAACCCCTTTTTACTGTATATAAGGCACAGTTTTTAGCCATCTCATTACAGTTTAAAATTGCCAACTTGACTGTCACCACTGAATATGAACCTGAAAATTGCGAAAGCATGAAAGTACTTTAACATTTAACATTTAATATTCTACCATACAATTTTATTATAATATCATTATAATTTTAAAGGATTGTAAATAAAACGAGTAAATCAGACAAAGTTGGAATTCCTTTTATTATATATGTATATGTATATATACATGTATATATATATATAGATGTATATTTTGTGTGTTTATGTGTTTATACATGATTAGCTTCGGAAAACTATATATTATATATACATATGTATGTATTACATCTATAAGCATACACACACGTGTAGATACACAAACACACCCACGTTGACTCATATATATGCATATTTAAACGGAATAATTATTTTTTGGCAATTAAACAACTCTTAATTATAGAAATATTTACTTTATAATTAATGTCTTAGCTAATATAATTAAAACAACTTAAATATTTACAAACCCTATGGCTATAGATGCATAATAATAATAGCAATAATAATAATTATTATTATGATAATAAAAATAATAATGAAAATTATAATTATGACACTGAAATATTAATAAAAATAACTATAATAATAAAAATAAGTTTATAATTTTAATATTTGATATTAAAAATAATGTTATTATTGATAAGGATAACAATAATATAAAGGATGATGATGATTGTAAAAATAACAATATGAAGAAGAAAGATTTCTTTATCAACCACAAAGTGTTTACATTAAGAAAACATTCAGGACGGCACAGCACAGCGCCCGCATGTATGTGCGTGTGTTTGTGTGTGTTGTGTGTGTGTGTGTGTGTGTGTGTGTGTGTGTGTGTGTGTGTGTGTGTGTGTGTGTGTGTGTGTGTGTGTGTGTGTGTGTGTGTGTGTGTGTGTGTGTGTGTGTGTGTGTGTGTGTGTGTGTGTGTGTTGCTCTTTGGGTTTTCAGTTTAAAATGGTTTAATGAAATAAAAGTCTGTAACAATAACATTATGACAGTATAATTTTAGTATTCTGCAAGTGTTTGGAGATGCCCGAGGGTTAATCGTGGAAAACCCTGTTTAAAACCACTTGTGCTCTGACACCTAGGGCAAGTGCCTTCTCTTATTCACCTCCATTTTAAACTCAGGGCATGCTTGTACAGTCATTTTTCTTCAACCTCAATCGCGTCTACCTTACAACCACTTTTACCACGACCACTAGCTATATAAACATTGTCTGTCCTTCCCAGTTAACAGAATGTGGCGGGGAAATTTTTACGAGAGATTCATTCGCTACACGTGTGAGCAGTTGTTCAACAAAAACCCACAGATCAGCAATGCTTGGGCACTGAACGATTGCGACCAGGACAGTTTCATCCCCCTGTGCACATCTCGGTCATTCAGCTGAAGTCATTTCCTTGGTTTGTGATTTTATCTTGAGGGATTTCTGAAATTATCCAGCAGACCTTGGCCGAAATTTCTCTGGAAGAGAGCAGCTAGTTGATCACTTTCAAGAAAGAGGTTTTCTCACAAACCATCCTCACTTTACGCCGGCACTACCTCTCTATACCACACCAACATGGATTTTCAGCCGACCGTACTTTCCAAATTACAAAGGTCTGTAAAATTTTGAATAGAGTCCAGTTCCAAAGTGCTCCCTCTCCGTCTTTGCTTAACCTAGGACTGCAGCTCTGTTAAATATAGGAGCTGGAGAAACCGTGTCTGGCGAACACTTGTTCACCATCACAGCAAAGCTGGAGATGTCGAAGCCTCAGCGCATGGTTGTAGAACACCGGCCACGATATACCCCCTCTTACACACCGGATGTTGAAGTGGGAATGGCATGCCTGTATCTGATCCAGCAGATACCCGACGACAAGTGGCAGCATCATCACTAACAGCTTAGCTGAAATTGTGAACTATGCATTTAGCAGAGTTATGATCTGAAACGTTCTATATAGTTAGCCCTTTGTTGGGTCCTTTATCAGCAGGCCACCACTCCTCGGCTCACACAACTGAGAATTCTCCTGTTCTTCTGTAAGTTGTTGTCGAGGTCTGCCAAAACATCAACGATTAAGTCTGGTATGTAAGAAAAAACCTCGTAGAACAGATTTACGCACTCAAATTCATCCCGTGATCCGCCTACCATTTCTCCTGACCATATGAGTGACATGCTGCAGAAATGACACAAACATTTATTTGAGATCGAGTATCAGGCATACGACATTGTTGGCCAAAGACCGAAATGTATCTTTGTTGCAACGCCACGTCTCCTCCACCCGGTTCTATTGAATGCCTTCTTCCATTCCTAAGAACACGCAGCTTAGCTCTAACAGCGCAGCATCAGTGTTTCGCGCTGAAGAATTTGTTGAGTGCCAGTTTTATTGCGAGCATGTTGGTTGCAGTGTAGTTTTTGAATGCCTCATCTAGCTCTCTAACTAGTTCTCTTTCTACACCGTGTTTCTATCACTAATCCTTTCTTAAAGCGTATATACCCTATTTTAATGGCATATTTAAGGGCGATCTACCATTTGCTGTTGACGATGTTGTCCATTAATAAACTCTTAACTAATTCACTAATCCTGCGTCTGTAAGTGACGCTTTGAGTTTCCAATAGCCGGTTCTCTCTTGTGAAGTCGATCTAGGTCTAAAGTGCAAATCAAGGATTCATGATATGTGTAGTTTACTAACTTGAATTGTCGACTGCATATGCTATGCCTATGTAATTGATCTGCGATATGAATTGAATGATGCGATGCCTTTTTATCAAATCATCACTGGCACATTCGGGAAATCTGGGCGATATCTGTCAGAATGTTGCAATTGTCTAAGCAGGTTTGTTTCCTACCCTGTATGCCTACGCCACCCAATCGAAGCACGCATGCAAGATACCGTTTCAGTCGCCCATTGACAATAAAGAGTAGGTAATTCCTAGAAGTCTTTCCTGATATCTTAATAAAGCTGCAGACAGTGAGCTTGTAGGTGGAGTGTCCAGTTGAGAGGATTTAGAATGAGGAATGCAGCTGCGGACGAGGAGGTTTCTGACAATGCGTGTGTAATTGAAAGAAAGGTTGGTGGGAGTGGGAACATGGTGGATGTGAAGAGGTGCGACAGAATTTGGCAAAAGAGCCGGAGGACCAACCCCTGTAGTGATAATGTGGAGAGGTGGTAAGTAAATCGTTTGGTGAGGTGGGGAGTAAGGTCATTTGGTGATGGCGGTAGTGCGGTCAACTTCATAGGAGCGGTTGAAAGCAGCGTGGATCATGGAGGGACGTAAACTTGCTGAGTGAAGTGACCAGAGATGTAATGGGTCTGAGCTATATATGTCAAGTCAAGAGTACTCAAACTGTACGGTCATACAAAAAGATCGGATCGTGGTGCGAGTAGGTTATGCTTGGAAGGAAGGTTGGCTTATAGGAAATGCAGAGGCCGGCAGCCAAAACGATGGCTTGACAATGTCAACCTATGGACTGGAGTTGATCTTTGCTCTTTAACCTCTGCTGTTGGTGATCGAACTTTGTAGAGAAACATATCTCATGTTGATAGGCAGTCTGTAACTGGCGGAGTTTAGCCTCAAAGTAAGTATGTATGCATGTACGTTGGTGCAGTCTCAGTTACACACACTACTAATACAGATATAATGTTATCACATTTCAACTGGTAGCACACTTCATAATATACATACATATCAGTATGTAGTTGACGGCTGAGTGAACAGAGTACTCGATAAAGAAGATTTTTAAATATTCATTTTATAAAGACTAAATAAGACTCACTTTTTAACCTTAGTAAAATCTCTCTCAATCTCTCTCTCTCTCTCCCTCTCTTTCTCTCTCTCTTTCTCTCTCTCTTCTCTCTCTCTCTCTCTCTCTATATATATATATATATATATACTAGCAGAATGGCCCGGCGTCGCTCGGGATTTGCTATAGGGTTCTTATATATTTGATATATATTTATCCTTATCGAACCTCGTGAAATAAATACGTTTGTTTATATTTTGTTATTGTGTATGCAAAAATATCTGTCCATAAATATATAATTATATATATATATATATTAAAATAACAGACTAAAGTTTAACCAAAGAATCACTGCTTTCACCCTTAACGGGATATTCTACCTAAAACAGTATGAAGTACATACACTAAGACTAATTGATGTAATCTTTGGCCTTGTTTGTTTATATTTTGTTTTTGTGTATGCAAAAATATCTGTACACGAATATCTATATTAAAATAACATATTAATGTTTAAGCAAAGAATCGCTGCTTTCAACTTTAACGGGATCTTCTTAAACTAAAAAAATCAATCTGGAAAACAGGAAGAGGATACTTTGGTTCGTGAAGACGTTCCCTGACATAAGAATATATATACACACACACACTGATCGCGTCATAATGACGTAATGCAGACAGTCAGGCATACAGACAGATATTATGAAGGCGCGACGTCATATCTATGTATCTATCTAAAAAGAGAAAGACTAAGAGAAAGAGAAAGAGATCGCTAAATCGCCTAATGCGGTGCCTAGGGCATTGAAAATTTGAAATTTTTTTTGCTCAAAATACTTCCGGGGTCATACGAGTTACATGTATAAAGTTTGAAAAACCGGTTGGGTACTTCTCGAGTTTTAGGGAAACAGACACACAGACATCCTCTGTTTTATATATATAGATATACACACATATTGGTGCCGTCTCAGTTATACACACTGTATTTATACAGATATATAATTATTATTCAGTTTGGATTGGCAGTATCGGTAGAGGGTTTGACGCCATGCTTTGCAGCAAAGAGTTTCGGCCCTTTATGGTCTGAGTTCAAATCCCACCGAGGTTAACTTTACCTTTCATCCTTACGAGATCGATAAAATAAAGTACCAGTAATGTACTGGGTAATTCCTAGCCTTGTGTCAAAAGTAGAAACAATTATTATACGCTTCAGTTGCTAGCGTACTTCTATATATATATGAGAGAGAGAGAGAGAGAGAGATACTTGCGCATTTATATATGTATGTATATCTGTGTGTATATGTATATAGCGCAACTACTTATATATATATATATATATACTAGCAGAATGGCCCGACGTTGCTCGGGCTTCTAAGTATAGATTGGCTGTTTAACCCTCCTTTCTGAAACAGTACAGAGAAGTACGGAATACCTCGTCCTGTAGATGTGCTTAGGCAAATAATTTTCCATTAAGATTTTTCAAAAGCATGTAATTGTGTCATCTCTCTCTTTTGTTGTTGTTTTTGCTGCTGTTGGTGTGATAGCAGCCGTTGGTCGTACTACTAACACAGACTCTTCCTTCTTCAGCCAATCGTGTATATACCCTTCTGCCTCGTCTACCTAAACAATGATTGTAGCACCTCTTTGTACACAATGTTCCTTGTTCTTCCGTGTCGGGCATATGCAAAGAGATTTGTCTTGCATCCCACTCTTCAGCAGCCAACGTATAGTTGCCCGTGACGAATTTATTCCTAGTTGATAATTGGTAAAGAAAATAAAAGATTTTCCGCTTAACGTCAGCGTACGTGATTTTATCATAGGTGTGGGGATATTTTGGCGGGGGCTTTCTAAAAGATCCACTATTTCTATTTACTGTGTTTAGTGGAACTGTCTCAAGATATGTTATCAAAAAATTAGTAACTAACGCTTACCGATTGAAAAATAAGCCGATTGTCGGAATGGTAATCTCAACTGTAATTGGTAACCTGGGCTGGCTTTCCTCGCTTATGTACCAAGATAGATAGAAATTACCGCTTAAAGCCAGCGTATGTGATTTTTAACATAGGTGTGGGAATATGTTTGGGCGGGGGCTTTCTAAAAAGATCCACTATTTCTATCGATGTACGTAATGGGGCATATGGCTTGGTACTAACACCAATAATAATGTGTGCAACGGGGTTAAGTGATTATGTCTCAGGAAGTATTGCAAACACATATTAAAGCAACTGGGGTAAGTGGGAATGTCTCAGGATTGTTAGCCAAAAAATTAGTAAATGACACTTACTGATTGAAAAATAAGCCGACAATCGGAAAGGTATTCTCAAGTGTAATTGTTAACCTGGGCTGACTTGCCTCGCTTATATTATATACTAGCATTAAAGCCCGGCGTTGCTCGGGGTCAGTAAGTTACCAAAGTTAGGTTGCACCACCCATTTTATGGCAGCACGTTTTTGTCTGCCAGGCACTGGGTGAATGAATTGTAGACCTGGACTGCCGAAGCAGGAGCTGTACCAGCAGTGACAATTGTAGTTTCGCCTATGGATATTATCTCTGTGCAAAGAAGTGTTAAAATTTATTGTTTCACAGTACTTGCGCAACGCGCGTGTAGACGATGCCAGCCGAACAACAGAGCTGCGATGGAGTTGTTCTGCATGGTTGTCTAATGTGTGTTTTCTAAATTTAAGACAGTAGGGAAGGGTGTGATATGGGGGAGAGTTAGCTGCTATTTCTAGCAGGTTTAGTGACCTCTCTTTCTTCCACGTTCGTTGAAAGATGTTTTAAAAAAGATTTACCGCTATTTTTTTTTGTTGTTGAATAAATTTATCTGTTGCTTTTGAATAATTGTTGTCATTGAAGTAAATAAATATTTGACCATTCCACACTCAAAAACAAACGTTCTCTCTCTCTCTCTCTCTCTCTCTCTCTCTCTCTCTCTCTCTCTCTCTCTCTCTCTCTCTCTCTCTCTCCTTCATTTCTTTCTCTCTTCTTTCTTCGGCGTTCCTAAAGGAAGTTTGTAAGTTTAAGCGTATATAAGAGAAAGTTGCAGCATGTATGTAGTTTTATCGAATTTTAAGGGGAGTAGAGAGAGGTTATCAGATTGTATTAGAGGGGTAAAGCGTCATGTATTTAGTTTTATTGATTATTCCCGTAATTGTGGGTGAGTTTAAAATAAATAAATAGTCGTTGACCTAAGTTAGACCATTTACAACATTCTTACAGACTTTGAGTTGAATCGGTTTGAAATTGTGCAAATGTATAAAATTGAAACATACATACAGACACAAAAATCTGCCTTTTATAGATAATGATTAATATAACAGATTAACGTTTAAGCAACGAATCGCTGCTTTCACCCTTAACGGAATCTTCTGAAACTAAAAAAAATCAATCTGTGAACGCAGAAGTAAATATTTCGAAAAACGTTGCAACCGAAAGGAAAAGAGGAAGACGATACTTTGGTTCGTGAAGACGTTCCCTGGCAATGAACGGAAAATAGCGGAGATAATACGTCATCAATGTTTATCATAATGTCGTAATGCAGATAGCCAGACATACATACTGATGTTATAAGGGCGCGACGGAGATGGATAACCGGCGCCGAACAACCCTTTAACAACAGAAAATTGAAAACATAAAAGCTTCAGTTTATATCTTTAGACCGCACGGAATATATAAATGCATGTTTGAAGTCAATCGGAGTAGAAATGTGGATTTGTATAGACTTAGCAAAACTTAGGACACACACACACAGACACACACATTTTCAATTTTATATATATGTATATATATATATATATATATATATATAAGTAGTTAGATAGAGAGAGAAACTACTTATATATATATATATATATATACATATAACTTGCTCTCTCTCTATATATGTATATATATATATATATATATATATATATATATATATATATATATATATATATATATATATATATATATATATATATATATATATATATATATATATATATATATATATATATAGAGAGAGAGAGAGAGAGAGAGAGAGATTTATAAGTACATATGCATTTAGGTATGTATGTATATATGACTGAATATATATATGTATATGTATATTAGAAGGTCTAATCCTCTTATATTAATTCCACTAATGGATATAATAAAAGCCATCAACTAATGCCAATTTTCTAGATAATGTTATTACCGATTTAGACAGCGCGTTTGTGTAACATTCATGCCATGCCACATCTTTCTGGTCATACTTAATTTTCTAATCAAATACTAGGCGCTGAATTACGAGTCTAATTCGAATTAGGGATGTCTAATGAGTTATGTTTCTATGGTTAATGAGTTCTCTTCGTAGCCACGTCGTCTTGAGGCCGGTCCCACTCTAGTGTCTGGTTAACTGAGGCTTTGTGAAGGAAATGTGATAAAAGAAAATGAAGTGGAAGCCAGTTGTATTATATGTAGTGTGTTTATATGTGTATGTCTGTATATATATATATATATATATATATATATATATATATATATATATGTGTGTGTGTGTGTGTGTGCGTGTGTGTCTATATATATGTATATATAGATATATGTATGTATATATATATATATATATATGGCATCGATAATGAGTGACAGAGACCGCTGGAGAGAACTCGTCCATGGATCTCGGGAATTTTACCCACCCTAGAAAAAAAAATATATATATATATGTATATATATATTTGTATATGTATATATATGTATATGTATATATATATATTTGTATATATATATATATATGTATATGTATATATATATTTGTATATGTATATATATATATATATATATATGTGAGAAAAACCACAGACCCTCCATCTCAACTCACCTTTTGAAAAGCAGAAGAACTGCGAAACCGGTAAAGGAACCAAATAAATATATATATTTAAAAAAAAAATAAGACTCCAGTTGCATTTTCGATTTCATCTCTTTTTCTTTATACTTTCACTCGTGTAGGACACCTCGGTTATTTTTCATTTTGTAAAAAAAACCTCACTTTCTAATATATATATATATATATATATATATATATATATATATATATATATATATATATATATATATATATATATATATATTTATAATTATATATATATATTTCGTTTCTGAATTTGTTTAGCAAGATTCTTTATCTGAAATCGTGTGTTGAAACCGATATTGTTATACTTTGGGAGGGTCATGTTGCCAATAAGAAACACACGCACCAGTTGCTTTCACTTCAATTTAATTTATTAAATATTTATAAATTTACAAATTTATAAATTTCTGGTTGGTTGGTTGGTTCCACAACCAGATAGTTGTTTATATATATATATAGTCATAGTTCTTTCGTCACACACTCTTTGACCTCTTCAGTGACTGGGGATTTCTTTCTTCGTTTCTGTGCCTTTCCTTTCTTCTATCCTACGCCATTTTGTTTGGCGTAGGATAGAAGAAAGGAAAGGCACAGAAACGAAGAAAGAAAT
>OZ024746.1:54687454-54689954 GCA_964016885.1 Eledone cirrhosa
CTTCTTTATATTTCGGTAAATTTAATTACTGTTAAAATCGGAATTCCACGTGGGAGGAGAGTTAATGTGGTCATTTGTTGAGCTAGAAATAGCAGCCAGATTTCACAAGATCACACACAATAGTGTATAATGAAAAGATGAATGAATACTTTTACACTTTAACTAGATTCAGTCATTTGTCATTGATATAGTCATCAGTCATTGATATAGTCAATCGTTTTCAACCCTGCTAATTAATATGGTAATTCGATTAGCTAGGAATAGCAGCCACATTTCACCAGATCACATACAACAATACTATCTAATGAAAAGAGGAATGAATACATTTACTCTTTTATTGGATTCAGACATTTGTCTCCGACCATGCTGTGGTTCAGCCTTGATGTAGTCGATAGTATTGTCCAGAAGACTTGTTTTTTAAACACGACTTTTCGAGCTACCGATAACAGACACAATAAAAAACGGAAACAAATATACGGATATACTCTGACACATATACATACGCACACACAAAGACACAAAGACAAACACACACACACACATACAAACAGACATGCATACATGCATACGTACATACATACATACACGTATACATGATGATGGCTTCCCCCTCGTTATCGAGTATGGCCATGCACGATATAACATTATTAATAATTATCAATTAATGCTATCGTACAATGCCTGTGCGTGAAATCTTTTTAAAGTGAGGAAAGACTGTACACTGACCAAACCCCACTCTCTGAGCGACAGTAGCTATAACAGGAAAAGGAGAAAAGATCAATATCATCGGTAACTACCGAGCCGCAGGTTTAATGTCGGAGTTATCCCAGTTTCCTGATATTGCCTTCTCCTAGAAGAATTCCCTGACAAATGCTAGGGGACTTTCACTCCCAGTGATTTAACCGCGCGATCGGGTGTCCAACCCGACTATTTCTATGTCCCCGCGCATATACATACACATGCACCCATGTATATACACATATACATACATATGTACCTGTGTATATATACAAACTAAACTTGGTGAGGTTGCCGGTTTAGTCGCCGATGACCCAACCATGCGACAGGTTGTACTTGGTTACATGTTACCAGTAGCACTCAAGAGTGACCCGACATACATACAAACATACATACATACAATCATAGATGTATATATGCAATGTTTATACTGCGATATGCTCCGGGCGCGTATTTTGATGTTGCTCTTTCAGAGCCTTGTTGATGTATGGATCTTAATAAAATACTCTCTAGCTAGATCCATTTGAGGCGTATCCAATTCAATCTTTGTTTGAATATACATAATGTATGACAGTATCTCATCCCTTCCCACCACCGAATTAATGATTAGTGGGGTGTTTGACATTTTATAAGTATTTAAAATGTATTATTTGATGTCTCTCCGATGGGTTATGGTGTGGTTTATTAACATCAGGTTTAAGAAACGGCCACACGTTCTTGTACCAGGACAGAATTATAAGTTCCCTTTCACTATGATGGATCATATGTCCGTCAGAGTTTGATTAATCAAATAGCCCAAACGCAAGAATAGAAAGAGGTAGTGACATAAACCATGCCTGTGGTGGGAGTTGATGTTGCTCAAAACAGTGCAATACAAACAACGGCAAATATAGTAACAGCAGTGATAATGACAAATACAACTATACCAATAGACGGAGCATGAATAAGCATGAAAATCATGAGGAGAAAATATTTATTCGATCGTATTTTAGATCAAGCATCTCCCGTGTTCCCAAATGTTATTTTATAGAGACAATAACATAAAAAAAGGGATATAAATGTAATTAAATTTGAATAGGTATGGATATAATTATAACATGAATGAACATAAAATAATGAACCAGAGAAAACTGAATAAATAAAAAAGAATATATGTGAATATATACATGCGGGAATTTAAAATAACGAGAGCGAGAAATAAATAAAAGAATGTGTTATACTATCAGTTGTAAATTAGCATTCCATCGGTTATGACGACGAGTGATCCAGTTGATCCGATCAATGGAATGGCCAGCTCGTGAAATTTACGTGCAAATGGCTGAGCATTCCATTGACCCACCTACACTTAACGTAGTACTCAGGGAGATTCATTGCTACTCAGAATGTGACAAGACTGGTCCTGCGAATTACAGGTACAACTCATTTTTGCCAGTTGAGTGGACTGGAACAACGTGAAATACAGTGTCTTGCTCAAAGACTCAACGTACCGCCGGGATTCGAACTCATGACCTTAGGATTGTGAGCTGAATACCCTAAACACAAAGCCACTCGCCTTCACACTATCGGTAGTAAGAGTCTAGATTATATTAGGGTGTAAGTGTTAAGTCTTGTATGATTCAATATTTAAGGGTACACGGTTATTTATAACTATGTAGCCTGGCACAAGGCCAGCAATTATGTCAGTGCATGACTGGTACCTTATTTCATCGAGCCCCGTAAGGATGAAAGGCAAAGTTAACCTTGGCAGGATTTGAAACCAGAC
>OZ024746.1:54704954-54709954 GCA_964016885.1 Eledone cirrhosa
TACCTGTTGGGTCATTTCTATGTTTAGATATTATTTTAATTTCTATCCCATCTATATTACCGTCATGTCTTTGTCTGGTGTGTTCGTATAGTACTGAAACGTGTTTTTGTCCTTTTAATTCCCTCTAGTGTTGGTCTATTATTTCTCCTATGCTTCGAGCTGTCTCACCTATGTATGACGTTGTCATGTTTCTGCAAGTACCCTCTGTACATCTTCTGCTTTAGACTACATTTTTAGTTTTACAGTTTATATGGGGGTTCACTTTACATATAATACATTTCTTATTAATACAGTGGGTTTTCTTAAAGGGGTATGTTTTGCTGATCAGGGAATTTATGGTAGTTCCTGGCTTTTCAACCACTTTAATCTTTAAGCGGGACTTTCTTAGGGCCTTTCTACATTGGTTAGCTAATATCCTCCCAGGGGTAGCGTTGATGAACATGACACTCTTGTATCTCTGGTTACCGTACCATGAGGTGGCTTTCCCTATCTTATGTTTAGTCCTATCTAAGCTATTACATGTGTTGCTCTTGTATAATTGGCAAATTCCTTTCGCGTCCATTTCTATGAGGGTCCTGTAACTCCTTTGTATACTCTGATTCTGTCTCTTTAGTTGTAGCCAGAGAACTGCATGCGGTTGATGAAGTGTTGGATGTGTCTTTCCATTTCTGTTGGGTTGCACATGCGGGACACGTTTTTCATCACTCGTACCAAGTCTGCGATCAGAATATTAAACTTAGCACTACTGGACATTGCTGAGCTTTTGAGTATCAGGAATTTGGAGACCATGGGTTTAGCATAGTGTGAGTGGAGAATTTGGACTCTTTCATCTATAGTGTTAATCCAGAGTTCCGTGTCTAATACAGGTCGTCTATTTTTAGGGTGTTTGGAAGGGTAGTTAACAGTTACAGTTATACTCTGGTGTATGGAGTTTGCTATCTGCTGGATTCTTTCCATTGTGCTATATTCTAAATCATGTTCATTACCACTCCCTTGTGGGGATGTTCTTATTACTATATTAATATCGTCTACGTAACGATTGTACATGACTAGGTCTATGGAGCTCTCTTCAATGAGATATTTATATCATAAATAGATTGGCAACATCACCAGTTATGCTGACGCCAATGGCTGCTCCCTCATTTTGGGTGTAGATCATTTCATTGAATTTAAACATATGGCCCTTTAGGGTAATTCTAATATTAGCCTCTATTGCATGCGCAACCATTTTTCTGATTGATCATTGTTTAGGGGTCTCCGTATGGCTTTGGTCCATCCATTCCATCTTCCCATGGGAGTCTTTTTAGCCATTGAGATTATGGTGGTCTACCTCAGCAGACCCATATGTATATATATACAAACATATAGGAAAAGAGTCATGGAACATACGGTGAGCTCCGGCCATTTCGACCGCTAGATCCGAACTCAAACATACATAGATAGATAGATAAACACCACTTTGATAGGTTTCAGACATTATTGGACAAAAACATGCCTAACTTAATACCAATACCAGCCGAAGTCTTTCGAACCATGCTTCACACATCAGTCGTGTTTAGGACACCAGGTCTCATTTCAACAAATGTTATTGTTTCCGGAGTCATATCCGGTTGTATTCTATCTTTTACTGTCCGTGTATTTTCGTATGATATAAAAGAGAAGAGGGTCAAGGGAGATGAAATATTTGACTCACAGTTTGTGGGGAACCGCATGGCACTGTGACCTAAAATTGATGGATTTTAAAATCGATACCATCATTCCTTGATAGAATATTTTCCTCATTATACAAATGTTGTTGCGCTCAAAGCATACATAGATATATATGTATACATACACATGCATACAACCAAACACATTTATATACATGCATTATAAGTGTAGTATATATATATATATATATATATATATATATATATATATATGTATATATATATATATATATATACAGTATATATATATATATATATACACACACACACATATATATATATATAAATATACATATATGTATGTATGTGTATGTGGTTGTGTTTTGTGCTAAGTACAAACTTTTGTGTGTGTATATATATAGGTGTATATATATTTATTTATATATATATATGTTCGTGTGATTGTGCGCGTGCGTGTGCATGTTTTCCTTGTAGTTTTCTCTGCAGGCAATTGTGTTTAACATCAGCTTTCGTTGCGTTCCTTCCATCTCCATCGTGGTGTGGATGTTATCTGACATCTGATTGGTAATGGCAATTCAAAACAATGAACAAGTCACGCTGAACCATGTACTGGTATCTTTAAAAACCTTCAAACTCTTAAGAATTCGCGTTTTAATCCTCATACTGAGTATAACTAGCATTTTGTTTCCCATAGATTCATAGTGCGAGTGTTGTGGTTTCATTTCGTTGCACCGATGTTTATATAAGTCTCAACCTAACTATAATGCGTTACGATAATTTCTTTGCTTCTTGGATAAATGTTCTGAGTTCAAATAAGATCGCTCCCACATCTTCTTTTGGCGCCGAAAAGATGAGGCTCTTTTCCACTACTTGGTGGCTGTAGCGAAAAGATTGTGTGGTGGACGCGAACGAAAGAACTGAAGGCTGACTGCCGCCTTCTTTTGGCCGTAACGGGCAGGTAGTTTTCCACTACCTGGTGGTTGTAGCGAAAAAGATGTATGGTGGACGAGAACGAAAGGACTGAAGGCAGACACTTTTCTCTTCACCCCATCATTCATCAACTTTTTCAAGTTTCATCTGGAAAGGAAAGTGAATATGGAGAAATAAGCGCTGCCCCCACAAACTTCCAACCCAGTAGATTTTTAAAAGGTGGACGAATGTTGCTTCATATATGTAACCATTCTCTGATTAAAATCATATTTACAACAGAATGATATTCAATCATATAAGAGTTGTCGATTAATTACGATTAATTACATCTTATATAATTCTGGAATATAGCCAAATATTTATATCACGTTGATTAATCAAATTCAGCTGAGATGAGTACCAGTATTAGCTGGGCAGTTACACCTGGGATAAACTGACATCCTATCCTGGGGGAGTCTTATACTTTCTGTCGCTTAACGTTAAGGAAACTGGAGATAATCATTGGCAAGAAGTAGCTTCGGTTTTGAACAGACTTTTTCATAATATCAACATCATCCTCATAGTCATCACCAGAACCCAAACCATCACAATCAATAACAACATCACCAACACCACATCCATCAACAATAACAACAAAAATAATATGACCACCACCAACAACAACGATACCATCATCATGGCAATGATAGTTTTCAAATCGTTATTGTTTAGTTTTTCATTATTATTATTATTATGGTGGATTGGCACTATCGCTAGAGAGTCGGACGCCATGCTTTGCAGCAAAGATTTACGGCCATTTATGATCTGAGTTCAAATCCCGCCGAGGTTAAATTTGCCTTTCATCCTTACGGGGTCGATAAAAATAAAGTACCAGTAATACACTGGTTAATTTCTGGTCTTGTGCCAAAAGTAGAAACAATTATTATTGTTAATGCACTTCTATATTTTGTCAGTTCGCTATGAAGCTATTTGTCTCACAACCTCTCCTGCCATTCTACGAATATAAACCAGACATATCTGGCTAAATAAATTACGGAAGAATAGATTCTGAAAATAGGCCGAGATTGAAACACACACACATAACTATATACACACACAATCTCTCACATATGCACACGTACGCCCCCCCCCCCCCAATATGTATATATATATATATGTATATATATATATGTATATATATATATATATACATTTATATATATATATATATATATATATATATATATATATATATATATATATATATACATTTATACATATATATATATATATATATGTGTGTGTATGCATACATATATATAAACAAAAGCAACGGTGACTTTTCTAATGTCCAGGTGTGATCTTTGCTAATTCTTAGATTAATGATTTTACTTCCACGATTTCAAATTCTGATTTATTTTTCTTGTCTCTCCACCTTCTTTATCTACCTATATATATATATATATATATATATATATATATATATATATATATATATATATATATGTATACATACCTTCCTAAATATCTATCTATCTACCTATCTATCTGTCTATCTATATATCTAAAGATATCTATATATCTATTTATCAATCTATCTATCTATCTATCTATTACCCATATGAAATGTCTCCCTCTATTGGGGAAAATCGATTAACTTTTCAATTGCATTTGTGATAATATTTTACACGTTTTTATTGTATGTAAACTTCCCCCTTTGTATTTGTCCCCTTATTTTGTGCCCCTGTGGCTAATAAAGAAACATATCTATCAATCTATCTATCTATCTATCTATCTATCTATCTATCTATCCAACCATCTATATATATATATATATATATATATATATATATATATATATATATCTTTCTCTCTCTCTCCATCTATCTGTCTATCTTGACGGATATATATATATATATATATATATATATATATATATATATATATGAAATATCTATGATCTTCGGCAAATCACTGATGAGGGACTCATTTTATTACATGTTATCCATGTGCTACCTGCAGTATTTTTCTCTATATTTTATTACATATATTTACCACTGCGATTCTGTGTTTTTTTCTCTCTCTCTTACTGTTCCCCCATTCTCTCTGTTTCTCCCCCTCTGTCATGTCAGTTAACTCTTCCTCACACTTTCACTCACTCACTGTTTCTCTCTCTTCTCTTCATTTCATCCTGTACACCACGAGAGCTATTTTTCTCTCTCCGCTCATAGCCTTCGCTCGTGTATTGTCTGTTCTAAAAGCGCTCATATATTCACCTAGCTTATGCTAAACAGAATAATTTTTGAAGCTTGTTTCTTTCCCCTGGTTAGCCTTACTCTGTTGTTCTCCTGTCTCACTCGCTTTACGCGTTTTAATTGTCCTAATAACTTATTTTGGTTATTATTGCACCGAAGTGAGGTA
>OZ024746.1:54714954-54717454 GCA_964016885.1 Eledone cirrhosa
TACAACAGAGTGGTGCTCAACGAAATGCAGAAAAAAGGTGTATATTCCAGTTTAGCTATATTCTGGGGCGTGTATAAAGAATTAAAAAGAACAGAAAGATGCAGTAAAAGAGATTTATTCAGTTCTTACGTACGTTTCAATAGACATCAATTTGCCTAGATCTCGCTACATCTATAATATTATATATTTAGTAGAGCATTCGATATCCAATGCACAATCGATTCCATATCATCAGAGATTACATAATCTCTGATGATATGGGATCGATTGTGCATTGGATATCGAATGCTCTACTAAATATATAATATTATAGATGGATTGGCAGTATCGGTAGAGGGTCGGACGTCATGCTTTCCAGCATAGTTACGTCCCTTTACGATCTGAGTTCAAATCCCGCCGAGGTTGACTTTGCCTTTCATCCTTACGGGGTCGATAAAATAAAGTACCAGTAATGCACTGGGTAATTGCTGGCCTTGTGCCTAAAGTAGAAACAATTATAGATGTAGCGAGATCTAGGCAAATTGTTGTCTATTGAAACGTACGTAAGAACTGAATAAATCTCTTTTACTACATCTTTCTGTTCTTTTTAATTCTTTATATATATATATATATATATATATATATATATATATATATATATATATATATATATATATATATGTATATATATGTCTATATATATATATATATATAGGAAAAGTGTCAGGACCCCGACGGAAGGGCTCAAAGCGTTTCTGGACTAGAAATAGAATCCAGAAATAGTCTAGAATAGTCCAGAAATAGCCGTCGAAACGGCTTGAGCTCGGCGGTCGGGGTCCTGACTCTTTTCCTATACCCTTTCTAGTACATAAAATATCGAGTACTCTGGTGCATTATGGTCCACCCGGTTCCTTACCACACTTCCTTCGTTAAATATATATATATATAGGAACGATCGACTTTCGTCAAATCGGACCGAGGGAACAATGTTTCCGTTGGTCTTTCCAATTGCTAATACTATCTATCGGTCGCAACTCCAGGTAGAAGGAGCAACGTGAAATAAAGTGTCGTGCTCAAGGACATAACGCATCGCCTGGTCCAGGAATCGAACTCACAACCTTACGATTGCGAATATATATATATGTGTTTCCCAAGGCTCTGATACCATCAACACCATAAACACAGAGCTGGCATATCTAAGAACTGACTAACTGCCTGATGAGGTCATAGCCATTAAATGGCTATCATCGAAATATATATAGCAATAAATAAAGGATTATGAGTCCATGCAATTGACTTATGTTTCGTCACTCTATATATATATATATATATATATATATATATATATATATATATATATATATATATATATATATATATATATATATATATATATATATATATATATATATATATATATATATACAAAGGAACTAGGCTGCAGTACCACCGTGGAAACACTTGTAAGCACACGGAATAAACTACCTTTTTATGATGTCTACCTGTTATTATTCATTCTTTATATACACTCCGGAATACTGAAGGATCAGGAACTAAGTTTCTTGAACAATTCTTCCATAACTCGTAGAGTAACCTCTTACCGTACGTCAACCATATCCAGTGTAGTAATTAACCATCACTGCATCTTGGATAATCCTATACCTAATATATATATATATATATATATATATATATATATATATATATATATATATATATATAAGTATATATGTATATGTGTGATCGTGTTTGGGTATGTATAATATATTTCAGCATATACGGTTTATACTAGAATATAATTGTTTCTACTTTTTGGCACAAGGCCAGTAATTAACCCAGTGTATTACTGGTACTTTATTTTATCGACCCCGAAAGGATGAAAGGCAAAGTTAACCTCGGCGGGATTTGAACTCAGAATGGCAAGGACCGTAACTCTATGCGTCAAAGCATGGCGTCCGACCCTCTACTGGTACTGCCAATCCTCTATAATGCGAGTATTTTATCAACATCATCGTCAATACCATTATCATCATAATCATCATCATTATCAGGAACAGCAACAAAACTTCAAGAACTACAACATCAAAGAACTATTTTGAATATGTTCTTCATTAATCTGAAAATTCACATTTCTGTAACTAGACTCTAAAATTATATCCCCACCAGTATATACATATATAATACTCCCTCTCTTTCTGCCTCTCTCCCTTTTCTTCTCCAATATTATTGTATTTCCCCCTAACATCCACTTCTCCCTATATCTATCAATTTCTTTCTCTCTCTTGCACCTCTCTCTCTCTTTCCCAATGTTATTATCTTTTCCACTACCACCCCTTTTCCTCTCTCTCCATCCTCAATGATATTGCCTTTCATATCACCAGCTACTTCTACCCATTCTTCCCCAGGCTTATTACCTTTCCTACCACGTCTACATTCTTCCCTTGTTTCTTCACCCTAATATGTCCTCACCCCTCCCCCTTTTCTACACCCTAATACTTTCACCAATCTCGCTAGTCATATG
>OZ024746.1:54724954-54742454 GCA_964016885.1 Eledone cirrhosa
TGGGGGTACTAAGGCTATAACACTCCACTTGCCGATTTTGCAATGGGTAACCCCTGCTTGCCAAGGGAGACGTAAGATCTTCTTTGTATTCTTTTATCGCTTCCTTTATTTCCTTCCTTCCCCCCTCTCTCCTTAGTCCTTCTACCCCAGCTCTTCTCCTTTGTCGGCGTCTTTTCTCGCCCACCCGAGGCTGCCCTTTGGCCCCTTGTAGATTGACAGTAGATTGGACAGGGGTCGGGTCTATAACATTTTTATAGATTCTGAGCCACCCATCTGTGAAACGCTGATAGCTAGACAGATTATATATATATATATATATATATATATATATATATATATATATATATATATTTCGTTTCTGAATTTGTTTAGCAAGATTCTTTATCTGAAATCGTGTGTTGAAACCGATATTGTTATACTTTGGGAGGGTCATGTTGCCAATAAGAAACACACGCACCAGTTGCTTTCACTTCAATTTAATTTATTATATATTTATAAATTTACAAATTTATAAATTTCTGGTTGGTTGGTTGGTTCCAAAACCAGATAGTTGTTTATATATATATAGTCATAGTTCTTTCGTCACATACTCTGTGACCTCTTCAGTGACTGGGGATTTCTTTCTTCGTTTCTGTGCCTTTCCTTTCTTCTATCCTACGCCATTTTGTTTGTGTGTGGGTTGCGTGCTCAGTTTGCGCATGCGCCACATCCGGGTGTCTGTGTGTGTTTGTGTTCATTTTTCTATTTTTCTATTTATATTTGTTTGTTTATTTATTTATTTATTGTTGGTTGGTTGTTTGTTCTATGTGTGTGTGTGTTTTCATTTTGTCTTGTGTGTGTTTTCATTTTGTGTGTGTTTTCAATTGTAAGTTGTTTGTTCTATGTGTGTGTGTGTGTTTTCATTTTGTCCTTAATTGTAAGTTGTGATGTTGCTGTTCCACTCATATTTTCTATTTAATTTTGGTTTTAATTCTTTTATGCTTACTGCCTCTGTAATTTGCCTAAACATTGCGTCTTTCTTGTGTGTGGATTCTATTTTTATTTCTATGCTCTCTAATTTACCCCTGTATTCTATCTTAGCATGTTGGTAGAGCACAGATGATTCTTTACTATCTTGGAGGTCTCGCCAGTGTTCATTTATTCGTTCCCCTATACTACGAGCTGTCTCACCTATGTACACTATATTTTTGTTTCTACATTGTCCTTCAGTACATCTTATTATATGTGTTGGTATGTATATTTAATCTTGATAGTTTGTATAATTTTGTATAATTTTGTACATAGATCTGTTGAATATGCATGCCAATTCTAACACATATATATCCTAGAAACGATCGTTAAATAATGAACTTTTTTTGTTTAATATAAGGAATAGTCTCATTGTTTATTCATTATTTGTTTAATATTTTATATATGTATATATATATATATATATATATATAAATATATATATATATATATATATAAATATATATATATATATATATATATATATATATATATATATATAAATATATATATATATATAGTAATAATAATAAAATTGAAGACTAAAATCCAAAGAGGGCTCGATAAGGAAAATATATATCAAATATATAAGACCCGTAGAGCAAATATTTATTAAAATAACAGATTAAAGTTTAAGCAAAGAATCGCTGCTTTCACCCTTAACGGGATCTTCTGAAACTAACAAAGTCAATCTGTAAACGCAGAACTGGATATTTCAAAAAACGTTGCAACCGGAGGAAGACAGAAGACGATACTTTGGTTCGTGGTAACGTTCGCTGGCAAATAACGGGAAAAAAACGAATAATACGTCATTAATAGGAGCGGTGAAAAACAATTACGCGCAAAGACAGAACCACGTTTATGGTATAAAAGAGGTCGTAGACTAATGTTCTCTTAGGTGGTGCATAGATACGTTCTCTGGCAATGAACGAAAAAACGAAGATAATAAGTCAAATGTGGAGCGTGGAGAACAATAGCCCGCAAAGACAAAATCACGTAAATGGTAAGCAGAAGTCGTAGACTAAAATTCTATGGTAAGGTTTTGCGTATGCTTGTGTATGTACGTCTCTGTTTGCGTGTATGTATTTATTTGTTTCTATTACTTCTGTATTATATTTATTTACTTTGTTCTTAACTCTGTAGCGGAGATTCATTTGGTCTCCTAGTTAGAATTTTAGTCTACAACTTCTGCTATACCATTTACGTGATTTTGTCTTTGCGTGCTATTGTTCTCCACGCTCCACATTTGACTTATTATCTTCGTGTTTTCGTTCATTGCCAGAGAACGTCTCTATGCACCACCTAAGAGAACATTAGTCTACGACCTCTTTTATACCATAAACGTGGTTCTGTCTTTGCGCGTAATTGTTTTTCACCGCTCCTATTAATGACGTATTATTCGTTTTTTCCCGTTCTTTGCCAGCGAACGTTACCACGAACCAAAGTATCGTCTTCCTGTCTTCCTCCGGTTGCAACGTTTTTTGAAATATCCAGTTCTGCGTTTACAGATTGACTTTGTTAGTTTCAGAAGATCCCGTTAAGGGTGAAAGCAGCGATTCTTTGCTTAAACTTTAATCTGTTATTTTAATAAAATTAATATATATATATATATATATATATATAAATATATATATATAAATATATATATATATTGTTATACTTTGGGAGGGTCATGTTGCCAATAAGAAACACACGCACCAGTTGCTTTCACTTCAATTTAATTTAATATATATTTATAAATTTACAACCAACCAACCAACCAGAAATTTATAAATTTGTAAATTTATAAATATATATTAAATTAAATTGAAGTGAAAGCAACTGGTGCGTGTGTTTCTTATTGGCAACATGACCCTCCCAAAGTATAACAATATCGGTTTCAACACACGATTTCAGATAAAGAATCTTGCTAAACAAATTCAGAAACGATATATATATATATATATATATATAAATATATATATATATATATATATATATATATATATATATATATATATATATATATATATATATATATATATATATATATATATATATATATATATAAATATATATATATATATATATATATATAGAGAGAGAGAGAGAGAGAGAGAGAGAGAGTCTGGGGTGCTGAGAGGAGAGAGACCACTATTCATGCGAGTACACAATGCATAGGGAGATGCCAATTGTGTATAGAGATACGTAAAATCCCGACCGCGGCGACATGCGCTTTTGTTGTGTGATGAGAAAGGAACACTTGCTGAACAATTAAGCCGAAACTGCCTGGTACCGCGAACTGGATATATATATGTATATATTTGAAAAGTGATGTAAGCGTCTATACAAAAAAGTGGTTATAGAGAAAAGGTGAAATTGGAAATAGCACTGAAAATACATTTAATTTTCTGTTTTTCTTCCATTTTTTTCCTTTCTTTGATTCAGCAAAGTGACATTATTGAAAAAATGAGCGGGACAATTCTTTTAAAAAAGACTTTTATAATGTATATAAAGTATATAA
The DNA here is from genome assembly GCA_964016885.1 of Eledone cirrhosa. Lineage (NCBI taxonomy): Eukaryota > Metazoa > Mollusca > Cephalopoda > Octopoda > Eledonidae > Eledone > Eledone cirrhosa. The sequence continues at coordinate 54,728,466 of OZ024746.1, forward strand.
TATATTTATATATATAAGTATGTACACGTACATACATATATGTATACAGACGTACAGTAGTATATATATATATATATAGATAATTTAATATATCTACTAACATAAGCGCACAGATGTACGCCAATGCCAGCAAATACACAGGTTATGTCATAGTACCTAGGTGGTTCGATGGAGGAGAATGCAGAACAATAATATAAAAGACGTAAAATAAGAAAATTTTTAAAAAAAATAAAAAAAAAAAATTAACTTACTTACTTAAATTTGTAAGTAAGTTAATTTTTAAAAAAAATTTTTTTAAAAAATTTTCTTATTTTACGTCTTTTATATATATATATATATATATATATATATATATATATATATATATATATATATATATATATGCACGTATGGATTCACCGAACATTTATTATAATGCTCGGTGTGTTTGTAAAAAAACAAACATCGTTGCTCGTTTGTTCAACACTGACAAAGGAACGCTGTACTAGTTTCAAGCTTATTAGCGATCGTCAGCAACGTGTACCTTCCTGCCAGATTGTTGAACGTATATACTTACCTTATGCATATTAATGGCTGAGTAGCCCAATTTGCATCTAACCCTAACCCACTCGATATGCAAATTGGGATACTGTGTTTTTCGATGAAAAACACAGGAAAACAGAGTCAAGATAAATTAATAAAACCAATGAATAAAAACAAAGAAACAGTTCCTTATATTAAAAAAATCATCATTTTACGATCGTTTCTCGGATATATATGTGTGTGTTGGTATGTATATCATATAGATCTATGTGAATTAATTATTTCTGAAGACACCATATATATGTGTAGGTATGTATATTCCCTCTGATATTTTGTAAAACTTTACATAGATCTATATGATATACATACCAACACACACATATATATCCTAGAAACGATCGTAAAATGATGAATTTTTTAATATAAGGAACTTGTTCTTTGTTTTTATTCATTGGTTTTATTAATTTATATATATATATATATATATATATATATATATATAACACGAAATATATAACAGGAAAACCACGTACATATACGGCCGTTTTCTACTCAATTTCCTTCTACCAATTTTCACTCACAAAACATTCTTTAACAGTGTCTTATAGTAGAAGATATTCATCAATGTACATTGGTGTGGAAACGAAACCGTAACTATCTTGTTCTCCAGCGAACTCCTTTATTACAGAACCATGACTGATCCAAACTTATAAACTTTCCTGCTAATCTATGTTTAAAAAGGTTTTTTTTTCTTCTAATATCTAACTGACGTATGTAAATTGGCCAACTGCTGAATTCCAATCTGTAAGATAGATATAAGTAGTGGAAATATACGTTGAAAAGTAACAGGTAAATAGTCGCAAAAATCACTATCTTTTGAATGTTAACTCATTTCAGGTATTTTGACATAAAGTGAAAAATGAATTATGCATTATTTCAAGAAAGAGTCATTATACGTCGTAAACTATTTGTCATATCATTAGGAACGAATTTGGGTATTTATAGAATTGACTAAATAGGCGTCGAACTGCTATAGTCGGCAGTGTGTGTGTGTGGGGTGGTGGGGTGGGGGTGGGGGTTGGGGGTTAAATAGCTAGGTATTTATTTGTAGAGTTTATTTGGGTTCACATCCCATCGAGGTCATCTTGGCTTTTCGATGCTTGCGGAAAAAGGAGTTGATCTCTGAGAATGAACTGAGCTGGATCAGTTTCCGTAAAGCACCACCGACGACACTTTGACTATTGCACAGCTTTTGGACTGGTACAATATTTCAATATTTTATTGATCTCAGAAAGATGAATAGCAAATTTGACCGACAGTAAGGTGGGACAAATATTGAGGTATTGAATTCAATGACGTTGCAAGCCGGTGCTAGTGTGCCACGTCAGGACAGGCGTTGGCAGTATAACCAGGTAAAAAGTAACTCCATTCTTTATGAAATCTGTAGTTTACCAACCATAGACCATGATGCACACTGCGGTTCGAAGTCATTACCATTAGAACTAATATAGATATATAATTAAACAACTAATTTTACTGGGATGTAACTAGAATTTAACGAATGAGACATAATCCTAATGTGTCCCACACGGATACATAGAGCGAATTGCCAGAGTCGTTAGAACGTCGGATAGAATAGTTTATAGTATTCGTTCCGGGTCACTGAGTTCAAATCTCACCGAGTTCAGAATTGCCTTTCATACTTTCGAGGTCGCTAAAAAAGTACCAGTCTAGAGCTGGGATCGATTTTTCCTCTCTCTTGAAGAAATCTGCTGTACTCAGGCCTGGAGAAGGATGGACTCTGCCAGGATTAAAATGCCCAAGAACCGCCAAATGTGAACACGATGTCTCTACGATTCTATCAGGAGTTACGGGACCATACATATATACAGATCGAGGCAGTTGCGATCTCAGAAATTTGCGATGTCAGAAATTAAACAGAAGATACTAAAATACCTGGCAGGCATTTTATCCAAAACATATATGCTTTAGCATTACTGGCAAAAATCATTAAGTCGCCCCCCCCCCCCCCCCCCCCACACACACAAACCTACTACCAACAAGAACACCAACACCAGGAGAGTCATTAGTACGAGCAACAAGAACAACATCAGCATGAACTACAACAGTTTCACCTTTCAATAATGGTAATATTGGGAGAAATGATATCTAGATAATGAAGTTACTTCTGTTCCGGATAAATAGACACGCAGACACATACACATGTGCACACACAAAAGCATACACACACATACACATGCATACACAGACACACAGACACACACATATATATACATATATATATATGTATATACACACACACACACATATATATATATATATATATATAGTTATATATATATTTATATATATATTTATATATATCTATACACACACTGACACGCACACACACGCACACACACACACATATATATACACACTGACATACACACACACACACATACACACACACACACACACACACACACACATATATATATATATATATAGTTATATATATATTTATATATATATTTATACATATCTATACACACACTGACACGCACACACACACACATATATATACACACTGACATGCACACACAAACACATATACACACACACACACACACACACACACACACACACACACACATATATATATATATATATATAATCACAGATAGATAGGTAGATGAATAGGCAGACAGATAGACAGACTGACAAATTCATCTATAGATACATAGATAGACATAGATAAATATAAGTGATAGAGACAGGGGTGAGAAGAGGGATGGTGGGAGTGCTGAGGTGATTGGGTAGGAATTATCTAGTCGGGTTAATTTACTTCACATAAATATATCTATTCAGACTATTTCAGAAAACCATAACCAACTTCTTCTTCTTCTTCTTCTTCTTCTTCTTCTTCTTCTTCTTCTTCTTCGTTTTTGTATTTATTTTTGTATTTTCGCATATTTTGCTTATTTTCTTTATTTTTCTCTTTCTTTTCATGATATTTATGTTAGGTTTTGTTTTTATTGTATACTTATATATGTATCTGTTCTTCCATTCATTTGATCTGGCAAAAATGAAGATATTTGTAATTAGGGGGGCTCCCCTCTATCGAACACAGCACACCATCAACCTCTCCAACACATACTCATTCCACACTTAACTGGTTCTAATCTAGAATAATTGACACAGAAAATTTTTAATCAAAATGATTGACTTGGTAGAAAATATATTCCTTTTGATACATCCCAGTAGCAGCATATAGATATTTATTTTTTGTACTTTTCCCCTGAAGTTACACACACATACATATATACATACGTACATACGTACATACGTACATACATACATACATACTTACATACGTACGTACATACATACATACACACATACTTACATACGTACGTAACTACATATACCTGCATACATACCTATATGGGCTTACGTAAGCACACACACACACGTATATATATACATTTATATATATATATATATGTATATATATGTATATATATGAATATATATGTATATATATATGTATATATATATGTATATATATATATATATATATATATATATATATTTATATATATATGTACACGCGTATGCTTGTATTTTTGTTCTGTCTATCTAAAGATTGCAATAGGAATAGGGAAGATAGCTCAGAAGGAAATGTATTTTTGGCATCAATCACAAATTCATTCCCCTGCCAGTAGTAGATGGATTATCTAACGTTGCTCTTCAATGTCTTCTGTTCTCTAGATGGTATTACTAAAAGCCTGCAATATCCTATCCTACATAGCTTGATATGACTATATATATATAAACATATATATATATACATACATTCATACGTCCCCCCATATATATATATATATATATATATATATATATATATATATATATATATATGTGTGTGTGTGTGTGTGTGTTAAATTATATTTCATTTAGTTATTGATACATATATATTTGTACATATATATATAGATATATATACACATATATTCATATGTATGTAAGTATGTATGTACGTATTAAATATATATATGTTCATGCATTACATCCCCACCCCCATATATATATATATATATATTTATATATATATATATATATATATATATATATATAAATTGAATGTATCAATCAAAAATGATCTCGTGATACGCTATGATATTTGGTTCCAACTTGCCTTTGTCTATCATATAATGGACCGTTTGATGTCAGTGCAGCCCGCCGAGAAAATGATATTGATAATGATGATAATAATAATCTTGATTTCTATTAATAATAATAGAAATGAAGATAATGCTGATGATGATAATGATAATCATGATGTTGGTGATGATGATGATGATGATGATGATGTTGGTCTTGGTAATGATTATGATGATGTTGATAGCAATAATAATATTAGGATACTCACTGGAAGAACCAAATTGTAAATGTGTAGCCAATGCCACCTAACCAACTTAAGACAACTCCAGTTTTTCAGCGAAACTATTTGACTGGAGTTCACTAAAACTGGGAGGCTATCTGTTGGAAGCTGCCTTCGAAGAAAAACACTGTTTATTTTAGTAAATTCTTCCCCGTGCAGCACTGCTTATGTAATTACTGTCTGTCTAATGTTCTTTTGGGAGTCGGCCTACAGCAGAATGTCCAGCAATCATCATCCTCACTGATATAACCAGCAAACAATAATCTATATTTGTTTCTACTTTTGGCACAAGGCCATCAATTATCCTAGTGCACTAAAGTCTAAAGCCTGTCTTAAGCCAGAAGGCTCATTTGGCCAGTGCTTGTGCCGGTTTCGTGGCGTGAAGTGACTGAGAGTACAAGACTCCTCCTGGACAGGATGCCAGTCCATCGCAGGGTTAAACAGCCAGCTATTGCTGGTACCCATTTTCAGCTGAGTAAATGGAGTGTTTTGCTCAAGAACACGTCACGTAATCCAGGAATAGAACCCACGACATTATGATCGTAAGTCCAACACCCTTACCATTGGGCCAAGGTGCCTCCACCTCAGTGCATTACTGGTACTTTATTTTATCAACCGCGTAAGGATGAAAGGCAAAGTTAACCACGGCGTGCTTTGAACTCAGACCTTAAAGGGCCGTAAGTCTATGCTGCAAAGCATAGCGTCCCACCCTCTACCAATACTGCCAAATAAAATCAGTGTCAATCCGTCTGTCCGTCATGCCCTCTATATAGAGGTTGTGAAATAATACCCCATCTCTAACTCACTCCACCGAATTAACTAAAATGTAACGTGTGAAGGAACGAAAATACGGAATTTTTATAGTTTATTTGTATGAGTTTGTGCGTGTGTGTGTGTGTGTGTGTGTGTGTGTGTGTGTGTGTGTGTGTGTGTGTGTGTGTGTGTGTGTGATTCTCTATGGCCTTCAACATATATCAACGCCATGCAGACTTCACTATAAAACAGTTTGTTTATGTTGTTGTTAATGAGACAGTAATACAGAGAGGAAGAGAGATTTTATATATGTGCGCGTGTTTGTGGGCAGAGTGTTGTCACCTGAAAACGCGGGAATCTTTAAGTACAAGTCTTTAAACACGTGTGTGTGGGTGTGTGACTGTCTTTCTACATTGTAAGGAAAACTGGGCTACAACTATTAATGATAATAATAATAATAACAATAATGTTTCTACTTTTGGCACAAGATCAATATTTACATCAACGCTTTACTGGTGCTTTATTTTATCGACCCCGTAAGGATGAAAGGCAAAGTTGATAATAATAATAATAATAATAATAATAATAATAATAATAATTGTTTCTACTTTTGGCACAAGGCCAGCAAATAACCAGTGTATTACTGGTACTTTATTTTATCGACCCCGTAAGGATGAAAAGCAAAGTTAACCTCGGCGGGATTTGAACTCAGAATGGCAAGGGCCGTAACTCTATACGTCAAGGCATGTAATACTTGTTTCTACTTTAGGCACAAGGCCAGCAATTACCCAGTGCATTACAGGTACTTTATTTTATCGACCCCGTAAGGATGAAAGGCAAAGTCAACCTCGGCGGGATTTGAACTCAGATCGTAAAGGGACGTAACTATGCTGGAAAGCATGGCGTCCGACCCTCTACCGATACTGCCAATCCTCCGTCAAAGCATGTAATGATAAGAAGAAATAGGAGTAGGAGGAAACGCGCAATAAATAAACTACACACACTGTCCAATTGTGCATAATTACAGCGACAGCAATCGGCAAAGGTAACACCAGGGGTTACGGTATGAGATCAGCCAAGCTTTATAAAATCAACATAGATTTTGCACTGGGAGGAGATTCTTGTGGGCGGTTCAAATTTTACCTTCTAATACACCGGAAAAGTCCAAATTGGCCAGTTTCGATTTTAAGAAGCAAGTGGGAGTCAGATGTCAACTTGCCTACTAAAGGCTAGTAGCAATAGCACTAGGTTACAATTAGACGTATAACTACAAAACACAGCACAAAGAAAAAACAAATACCGCAGCATCCCAATTTTATGGCCACAAAACTTAACCGAGAAAAACACAAAAAACAGCCACAACACCAACACCCAGTACTCTATCACCACCTACCCACAACTCCATCATTGCCAATACCATCATTCCAACTGCCACCACTACTCCATCATCACAACAATTAAAGCCCACCAGAATGTGTCTCTACTACTACTAGCAATGATTAGTCGAGTAACAACAACATCTCAACAACAACTCAACAGTCTCCACCCCTACTACAACAAAGGAAGATATTCACAACAAAAGCACCATAACTTACTACAACAGTAGTAACAAAATATATGATATTTTCAGTAGTGAATAAGGCGACAACAATAACAAAAGCAACAGCAGCTGCCAAAGTAACTACAACTTATACACTGTAGGAGAAACATGTAATCAAGAATGATAATGATACTGCGGAGTATAGAATACTGGGTTGGTGTGCAGTACAGAATAGATCACATCAATTTTAAGGTCTGAGGCCACTTTGAGTTGTTTTAAAAGGCAATTGTTGGTTGTGGCACCTCATCAACCACAACCTCATTTTGACTGAAATGGAAAAACAATTGAATCGAAATAACAACGTGATTGTTGCTGGATGCAGTAAAGCTGAAAGTGTCTCGTTTGACATGTGTCTCGAGGTAGACCAGCATGGGCTCGGTCACCGACTGCTAAACACGTTATGTCGAAGAAACTGAATGTAGCTGCAATTGAATGCTATTTCGTGTGTCTTCCTGTCGAGGACATGATAAATAGTTAAAGAGGTAACAGAAAATAAATGCACAACATCTGAAAGGAGAGACACAGGTTGACAGTGACGGATCCAAGACTATGCGACCAGATGTGGAACATTCGACGAAACGGTTGGTTAGCGAGGACGAGATGGCAGAAAAAAAGTAAGATATATCTGTAGAGGTCAGAGTTGAGGATGAAGAATATGAGACTGGAGAATTTGTGATGAATGATGTGAATGAGAGGGAACTTGAAAGAGGTAACTAGATGGTGAATAGGTGACAGCTCAGCCGCTCTTTTAATACGAACATCCAGCACAGATTCGAAGAGATAAGAGATAAAAACAAAATCAAATATTGATCTCTGTACGCGATTCTACTTATACTACGTGTATGTGTTCAGAATAGAGAGACGATTAGAAGAACAGATGTCTAAGAAGGTCTCTCAATTCGTACTTAAATCGAGATGAACATTCCATCCAATCATAATTTTCCGTTTCAAGTAGTCAGTGCCGTCTTAAGCATTGGAGTCTCCAATTAGGATATATGAGTTTTAATTACATATAACGTTGCTGTGACTTCACCAATGAATGGAATGGTCAGTATTCCGGCCTTCTGTATGGCGCAGAAACGTGCACAACCCGACTGATATCCCTCCAAATGGAATCCATTTCAGTACACATTCAGTTGCCGAGGTTTTGTGTGCATTCGCCCACGCTCACCTGCAATTTTGTTCTGGTGCCACGTCTACATAAGGAAATCAACCCACCCCTCCTCCCATCCAAATCTACGGTACCAGAGCCACCAAACATCGTTGAGCAAGACCCATCTATACCTAGCCGATAACATCAGATAGATTGATATATAAAATAATTGTGTCGGAGGTAACCATTGTTAAAAAAGTTACTTAATACATTGTTAGAGTATAAGCATCTTTATCATAACAGGACTGGAACTGTTTGACTCGTATGAAAGAGTTCTAGTCCTGTAGAAGTCATTTCTATTTATAACATAAAATTATAACATAACATAAATAATATATATAGAGAAGTATCTGTATATATACGAATGTAATGTAAAGGAGGTTGCTTGCTCATGATATGTAAATATGAATTTTGTATGTATGCCTATGTACAAATATGATTATAATATTAGATGAATATGGATTATCAAGATACGATTAATCTATCAAAGTCTCTATATATCTTTCTATCTATTATATTTCTCCGTTCATCTATCCTTACTCTCCCTTGCTCACTCTCTCTCTCATCCTATATATAAACATTTATATATACATTTACATATACTTGCTCCCCATCATCTCTCTTTATAAGTATATATACATACATATATATATATATATATATATATATAGCCCTGTTCTGATTTTAGTCATCACATTTATTATTATTACTACATATATGTATATGTATATATATATATATATATATATATATATATATATATATATATATATATATATATACATGTATATATATATATATATACATATATGTATATATATATATAGAAACATAAATATCTGTGTGTGTGTGTTTAATAGTGAATGTATATGAGTGAGAATGTATTCCTCTCTGTATTATTCATAAATATTTATGAAATAAACTGAGTAGGGCCTTGAGGCTTATATTTATCAACAATTATTTCAGACCACAATAAATGCCGAAATCAAAGTTCTGACCTACAACAACCGCTTTCAATATTATCGACGCATATATACTCATATACATAAATGAATACTAAAATAAATTCTCACACACACACACACACGCACGCACACACACACGGACACACACACATATATATATATATATATATATGCATATATATATATATATATACATATATATATATATACATATATGCATATATATATATAAATGCATATATATATATATAAATGCATATATATATATATATATATGCATATATATATATATATATGCATATATATATATATATGCATATATATAAATGCATATATATATATATATGAATATATATATATATATATATATGCATATATATATATATATATATATATATATATATATATATATATATATATATATATATATATATATATATATATATATATATATACGCCACACTCACAAACACAACAACACACACACATATATCGAAGATGCAACTGATTCAGTTCTTTTCTTAAATGGGTATCTTCCTAAGTTGTCAGCATATATGCATAGAATAACAATCTTCCGAGTAGAGACTGGGTGTCTTCTCAATCCTTGATCACATATATAGGGTTTCTCTAGCTATATTCGTCCGTACACGGGAAAACAGGTCATGTACACACATATATACATACTTACACACATATACTTACATATATACATACATAAATATATACATACATACATATATACATACACTTAGATATATATATGTAAATATAAATATATATATACATATATATATATATATATATACTCTCGAGTCCCAAATAATATAATCCCAATAATAAGCGGGGGATTTAGAATTAGCGGGAGCGGGGCGGGGGGAGTCGGTAACGTCTCTGGGATTTATCCGTTGATTAAAAATATAAATATATAAATAAAATAATTAGACATTTAGTTTATATATTGAGGCCCCAACCCATCATATTTATTTTAGAACGTATGGGATTTCTAGTAATGTACTTTCGTGTCATGTGTAGTGTTGTTTAACGTATAAAGAACATTAATTTTCGTAGGAATGCTTATGACTTTAAATACTATTTCGCTGGAGATAGATAAACAACATTCAATAAGTGTTGATGTTGTGTGTGGAACAATCTAACAAATTAATAAGATGGGTGGTGGACGATTATTCGAGACCCAAGCATAGGCATTAAAAAACAAATAACTTAATGCGAATCTCCAAAGGGTGTCAAAAAATAAAATTTGAATAACAACAATAACATATATGCACAAGACCACTAATACTGTTTCATGAATATATTATCTGTCAATTACTACGGCATACGTTTAACATCCACCTTCAGGAAAACAATGCATATTCCTGTCCCATTTCATCACTGAAATTTCTATAGACGTAGATGCAGTATATACATAGGAATTTGAATAAAACACATTTCAGTTAACCTCTGTTTTATCACCTGTCTTACTTTTTTTACATGTTTGACAGACGACTGAGAGCGCATATATTCTGATCCTAAGCAGATGTGTGCAGTTTTCCGGCAGCAATCTGCCCAAATATTTGTGAAAAGTGACAGACTAGTGTTAAGAAATGCAGTTCCTATTTAACAGTCAGCCGTGAATGTTACACAGGATGCAGTGTTGCGGCGAAAAACCGATCTCAGCAGAAGAAATAGCAGGCGTGCAGAGCCAGTGTGCAAGAGAGAAAGCACTGGGGTTGGATAGTTTACGTTCTACGTACAATTAACACACTTATTCGCTACGGTCTTGGCAGTCTTCTACTGCAGCTGGCAGCAAACCGAGAGTATCCCTAGTCGTGTAAGCAAGGTACTGGTGAACTGTTAAGAAAGGTTGCAAGCAAGGGAAACGTAAAGGAAAATTTGGAACATTTCTACTGAACACAGAACTGAACATGTTGGCAAATGTTCTTGCCAAGAATTGGCATTCATGATTGGTAATGTAGTCGGGGCGACACGAATATGTGCGTTCCCTGGTAGATCTATCCATTACAACACGCAACTTACGATAAATATCTTTCAACGGGTCGGAAGTTCACACAAATTTGGAGGAGCTTTAGTTAAGTTATATCAGTCCAAAGCGTTTGAGAAAATAGACGACCACTACCTGGAAGCTGCCCTAATAACAGTTGGAGACCATCTTTAGAAGCTGGCTGGTTACCTTCTAGTAGAATGACATACATTCAGTGGTCAAAATCAATAACCATTCATGAGAACCTTTCAATATCAAACGCTTAAATCACCAGGTATGTCACCACACCCAATTATCAATGTGTTTGCTTTATCTTGAGATAAATATTGTTTGAACCTGGTCGCCGGAGAGCCTTGTCTCCGTACGTGGATGACGTCAGAGTTATGGTGTAAAACACTATATATACAGAAGCAGTTGACAACATGCTGAGTGAATACCAGCATGTTACTGCAGCTTGCATTAACCGGGATAAATCATTGAGCTTGAAACTCAGTACGTTATGCAGGCGAGTGGAAATATATGCCGTTTGACCGACGTCTCGGTTAAAGTGCTTGGAATCTGCTTAGGACCGGACCTTCTAGTACACAAGAACAGGGAGTAGGTGAAGAACAAAATAATAATTTTAGGGGGAGGTAGAACTACATCCATCACTTCGGTGATATATTGCCGCCTGACCATCGTGATATGCCTCGAAACCAACAGACACAATTAGAACAAAGGCTCTTACACTTTCTGTGGAAAGGCCAAGTCCCGATGGTCAGGAATTACATCTGCTACCAATATACCCCCAATGGTAGCCTCGGGGAGACATCAATATTAATGCAGAGGCACTCATTGTTCCCAATACACCTGTGGAATTACTACAAGGACCGCAGGAGCGATGAAAACGAGGCCCAACCAGTGTGAGCATGTCTTACAGTAGCTCGTCTCATTGACTGATATACAGTCCTACGTCAAGGGCTGTACAAGGTGGATAACTGGCATTTAGAATGGTACCAGGAGCATTTTTCATTTAGTAAAGTTCCTTTACTAAATGAAAAATGCAATAATTGTCTAGGAAAGAACACTTGCGTTCAATAAAGGGTTAGTAGAAGGGTGCTATTAATTATCCCTGGGTGTTGTTCCCCTATTGGTGAATTATGTTATGTACCACCTGCATTTTTACACGTTTATATTTGAATCCCAATGTCTGTTTATTGCATTGTATCAACATTTTCGGCCCTATTTCCCAATCAAAAAATTATTATTATTATTGGTAATGTCGGTAGAGCGTCAGACAATATGCTTTGTGTTATAGAGTTGTGGCCCTTTACGTTCTGTGTTCAAATCCGCCGAGATTAGCTTACCCTTTCATCCTTACGGGGTCGATAACATAAAATACCAGTAATGTACTGGGATAATTGTTGGCCTTGTGCCAAAATTAGAAACAATTATTATTGACAGTATTGTTAGAGAGTTGGACATTGTTTTGTGACACATAGTTACGACCCTTTACATTCTGAGTTCAAATCCCGCCTGAGTTGAGCTTTGCCTTTGGGGGTCGATAAATTAAAGTACCAGCAACACACTGGGGACGATTCAATCGACTTTCCCCAACATAGGCCTAAATGAGAAACCATTATTGTTTTACGTTCTGAGTTCAAATCCCGCCGAGGTTAACTTTGGGATTCAAATATAAACGTGTAAAAATGCAGGTGGTACATAACATAATTCACCAATAGGGGAACAACACCCAGGGATAATTAATAGCACCCTTCTACTAACCCTTACGGGGTCGATAAAATAAAGTATCGGTAGGGCGTTGGACACCATGCTTTGCAGCATAGCATAAAGTAATGGCCCTTTATGTTTTGTGTTCAAATCCCGTTGAGGTTAACTTTACCTTTGATCCTTACAGGGTCGATAAAATAAAGTAACGGCAGAGCATTGGACTCCATGCTTTGCAGTATAGAGTAATGGCCATTTACGTTCTGTGTTCCAATCCCGTCGAGGTTACCTTTACCTTTCATCGTTACGGGGCCGATAAAAATAACATACCAGTAATGCACTGCGGTTATTGCTGGCCTTGTGCCAAAAGTAAAAACAACAATTATTATCATTATTATCAACCATCATATCATTTACTATACGATATACAGAGCTGCTGTAGAAACATGATTTTCCATTTTCTATTCTATCTCATGTATACGGACTTCCAAAGGCCTGACAATCCGAATTCAATTTGATGTTTTGTTTTGACATGAAGTGTTCGGTTTGGTTTTGACCCAATTCTATACGGAATAGACAGATCTTGGTCAAAAATCGATTAAGTTCGAAAAGGAATATGACATGTACACACACGCAGTTGCAAGAAAACAGACATACACAGACAATAATTCATATAACACCATTACAGGTAAACACATACGCATATCTGAATATACACTTAAAGAGAAGTTGATGTATGCACAAGCACGTAACGCAAGGCATTGAATACATATAAGTACGCATGTATGTATGCATGTACGTATACATGTATGTATTCATGTAAGTACGCATGTATGTATA
>OZ024746.1:54744954-54749954 GCA_964016885.1 Eledone cirrhosa
CTTCCGATAGCTGAGATACAGAGCAGTGGTATAAAACGTCTAAGAGATGAAATTAGAAACCTCAAGAACAACTGGCTTTGACAAAAAGCCGCCAATGACGCTGAACAATTTGCACATGAGAATAATAATAGATACATCTATACAATTCTCAACGCAGTATTTGGTCCCAAGTCGAAACATTTTCATCCTGTGTGGTCGAAGAACGGTGACCTTCTTTCCTCACCTGAAGACATCAAAGATAGATGGGTTGAGCACTTTAGTAAACTCCTCAACCAATCAACTGAAACTAATGAAGAAATCATTAATGAAATTGGGCAACGACAATCATGCAAGAATTTGACAACCCAATCAACAAGAAAGAACTTGAGACAGCATCCCAAAACACTAAGCTCAAGAAGAGACCCAGAGGTTTTAGGTCATGGTGGCAATGCCTTGAGTTCATTTCTGTTATCTATTTTTTTTTTCTGGATCTCAGAAAGCTTACCATCTGATATTATTGATGATAACATTTCTATTCGGTGGATTGGCCGTATCAGTAGAGAGGGGACTCCATGCTTTGACGCAAAGAGTTACAACCTTTTACAATCTGAGTTCAAATCGCGCCGAGGTTTACTTTGCCTTTCATCCTTACGGGGTCGATAAAATAAAGTACCAGTAATGTACTGGGTATTTGCTGGCCTTGTGCCAAAAGTAGAAACAATTATTGATGATAACATTTCTATTCTTTTTAAGAAAGTAGATCATAGTCTTTGTGAGAACAACCGTGGCATATCATTGCTTAGTCTGGTTGGGAAACTATTAACCGATATAATACTCCAGAGTCTACAACGGATTGCTGAAGAATTTTCCTCAAGTCACAATCTGGATATAGGAGGTATAGAAATACTATAAACGATATCTTCACCGTACGTCAAATTATGGAGCCATGCAGAAAACAGCAGCATAGTTTAACCACCGCCTTTATAGACAGCAGGACGTTTGACTGTTTCAAACAAGAGTTACTCTTCGAAATACCAAGAAAGCTTAGCAGCCCAGCTAAATTTGTTAGTAACCAGTAATATATATATATATATATATATATATATATATATATATATATATATATATATTACTGGTTACTAACAAATTACTAACATCGTAACAAATTACTAACATCGTAACAAATTACTAACATCGTAAGACCCTGAATTCGATTTCAAGCGCCGCTGTTGTTCCTTGAACAAGAAACTTTAAATCATGTTGTTCTAGTCTACTCAGTTGGGAAATACGAATGGTACTGTATTTCGAATTGTCAGCCTTGTCACATTCAATGTCATGCTGATACTCGCCAGGAACAACGCGAAGAGAACACGTGTTGTTGAATGCTCAATTACTTGCACTTTAACTTAATGAACACACAGTAAAGAATAACCTTCTTCAGTAATCTACTCCTCATTGATTTTGTATAAGGTGTTCTATATGTGTAATGGTTTCTTAAATAGGCACAAGGCCATCAATTTGGGGGGAGGGGAAAGTCGATTAAATCAACTCCAGTGCGTGACTGGTACTTTATTTTATCGACCCATAAGGATGAAATGCAAAGTTAACCTCACTGGGATTTGAACTCAGATCATAAAGAGCCATGACGCTATGCTGAAAAGCATGACCTCCGACCCTCTACTGATAATGTCAATCCACCGCCCTTTGTATAATAATTGTTTCTACTTTAGGCACAAGGCCAGCAATTACCCAGTGCATTGCTGGTACTTTATTTTATCGACCCCGTAAGGATGAAAGGCAAAGTCAACCTCGGCCCTTTGTATAATAATATACTTTAATAACTTTAATAACCAGTATTAATAGCACCACCCGGAGAAGTCTTTCAAACTGATTCACACATCAGTCACCTTTTGCACAAAATGGCTCACTCAAGTAGAGAGTTATTGTTTTCAGAGATATATCCGGGTGTAGGAAGTATATTCGGAATTTCTTGGAGGAATCTGTGCTATGACATTTTGAATTTTCTGAGATTTGATTCTGATTTTATGTGATTTTGATGTGATGTTAAAGAGAAGGGTATCAGATCACTATGTATTTAGACAGCCTATTCAATCATAAACAATGAGCTCATAATAGCTTGTCCACATCGCTTAGCGTACTCATGTTTCATAGATAATATGAGCCAACCTTTTCTATATATTTACTTTTATTTTATTTTACTAATCTCTTTTATCTTAATTTTCTACTTGTTTGTGAGACCAGTGTCTATGTAAAGAATTAATTTTCGCCCATTACCTCTCCTACTAGTTTGTACTTTTCATTTTGTCTGTTATCGTTTTTTTTATTCTACATTAATTATTTCTAAACAATATAAGTACTTATATATCAATCACTTAATTTTTTTATATAGTTTAACAATCTGTATAATAAAATAATTATTTAGTCGTATAATGTATAATATAATTTACATTACGTCTGATAATTATCAGA
The DNA here is from genome assembly GCA_964016885.1 of Eledone cirrhosa. NCBI lineage: Eukaryota > Metazoa > Mollusca > Cephalopoda > Octopoda > Eledonidae > Eledone > Eledone cirrhosa. The sequence goes on from OZ024746.1 coordinate 54,747,424, forward strand.
CGTAATGTAAATTATATTATACATTATACGACTGATATACTAATAATTATTTAAGCTCACCCTAATGTCTGAATAAATAGCAGTGTGCATACCTGTAAATGAGGGTATATCTATATATGTCTGTTGTTGCGTATGTATGCTTTCATATGTAAATATGAATGTTTATGCATGTACATCAGGGCAACTCTCTCTATATATGTATGTTTAAAGGAAATACATAACTTTGGCTCTAAACTGAGATTTGCAAGTTACCTCCCTTACTATTTTTTTAAACCTTTCTGTTTATGTTAACAAATTTTGAATTGTTTTCGTTAGGGCTCGTATGACTTGATAATCTGACGATTAGGTTCTCAAGAAATTTAGTTGTGAAGTAGTCACTAGGCGGTGGATTGGCAGCATCCGTAGAGGATCGTACGACATGCTTTGCAGCATAGAGTTATTGCCCTTTACGGTCTGAGTTCAAATCCCGCCGAGGTTAACTTTGTCTTTCATCTTACGGGATCGATAAAATAAAGCACCAGTAATGTGCTGGGGTAAGTGATAGCCTTGTACCAAAAGTAAAAACAATTATTATTATTCTTATGTTTTACATTGTTCTGTGTTTAAAGAACCCATTCATGTCAAAACAATGTTAAAGATTAAATGATAAAAGAACCTTTCTATCATCTTCATTTGTCTTAAATGTTCTGTATTAAAGTTGCATTATTTTGTACCCTTAAAATGCTTCGGGCTACATTTGCAAGTGAATAAAACACATTCAGCTTAAATCTTCTCACTTGCAATTATTACCTACGTTACACAAGATGTATCCTCTCCTTATATATATATATATATATATATATATATATATATATATATATATATATATATATATATATATATATAATAGTGTGTGTGTGTGTGTGTGTGTAGGTGCAAGATAATTGCGTCCGTAGGCGGTATGCCAGGTGAGAACTCAATGCTCTCGCAGAGCAGAGTGTAATAGTATAAGAATAAAGGGACAAAGAAAGTGTTGCATCAACATATATAATAACATATTACATATGTTTCACTGTCGATCAGTTCGAGGAAGAGATCTATTATTGATCGAACCTTACTCTGGACTCAATAATAGATCGTTCCTCGAGCTGATAGACAGTGAAACAATGGAATATGTTATTAAATATGTTATGATGCAACACTGATTCTTTGTCCCTTTATTACTATAATATATATATATATATATGTGTGTGTGTGTGTGTGTGTATATGTGTGCCGGATGGTAGCTAAGATGCTTCCATAGGCGGTATGCCGGTTGAGCACTGTATGCCCTTACAGAGCAGAGTATGATATAATATAAAACGAAAATCCGTGATGCATCTGAACTCAATTTATTGTGTTACAATTGTTTCGCCGGCGAAACAATTGTAACACACAATGAATTGAGTTCAGATTCATCACTGATTTTTTGTTTTATATTATATATATATATATATACAAATTTTAGTAGAGCATTAACGAAGCTTTAGGCTGCGGCTAAGCTAACGAATGCAGATTCGGAAACAGCTTAGCACTCGATGGAGAATAATACCCCAGAGTTATAACAATACGTTTAGACAGCTTTGCAAATCAAATATAGCAACCGGCAGTCCAGCCGCATTGCCATAGCAACGAACAAACTGAACTCAGGGAAATATTTTGACTGACCTGGACCATCACGTGGACATCGAATGCCACACATAATGCATATCGTATAGCATACAATATACATCACATATAACATACAACATCCACGCTAGGTTTCTGTAAATCCGAGATCGACTAATTCCGCTTGCAGGGATCTGCAAATTAATGGCCTTTAACGACAGAACAAAGGATTTACTTCGTCAACAAGTCTTGCGTTCTATAGTTCGGCGGGTGTGTTTTCTAGCAGTAAATTTCGCTATAGACACGTGGTTTTTCCAAAGGGAGGTATTTTGGCGGTGAATTCGAAATTTGGGACAAAGGAATGAAATTCCCTTAGACAAACCGAATTAAGCACTCAACCAGAAGTTATCAAACAAACATTAACAATTAATCGATCAATACAATTGTCTAATTAAATTAATCAGTTAATCGTTAATTCTAGGAGTTAAAAATACAAATTTAGTACAGCATTAACGAAGCTTTAGGCAGGGGCTAAGCTAATGAATGCAGATTCGGAAACAGCTTAGCACTCAATGGAGAATAATACCCCAGAGTTATAACAATACGTTTAGGCAGCTTTGCAAATCAATATATATATATTATATGTATGTGTGTGTAATTCTACATACACCTGTGTTTGTACCTATTTAACACATCATCATAGTTAATTCTTACTTGTGTTATATATATATATATATATATATATATATATATATATATATATATAACGAAGGAGTTGTGGTAAGTAACCAGATAGACCAGAATGCACCAGAGTACTCAATACTTGGTGTAGTATAGTGGGTAATAGGAAAATGTATGACCCCGATGGCAGAGCTCAAGCCGTTTCGACGGCTATTTCAGTACAG
>OZ024746.1:54754954-54774954 GCA_964016885.1 Eledone cirrhosa
TTCGAGCGCCCGTCGGAGCGTGCCACTCGTGAACTACCTCTTCATTTTGGATGATTACGAGACCGGCACCGCCATTTGTTGTACCGTCGCATGTTGATCCATCTGTATACACGCAAATGTCGACCGGGGGGAGTGTCGATAGATGATCCAATGCCGCTTTAAGTTGTAGTGCTTTGCTCACCAGGGTAAAGGTAGCAGGGATTGGTAGTGGTAATTCCCACGGCATTATCTGGTAGTTGGGTATCTGTTGTCGAGTGTATGCCAAGACGATCAAGGGCTGGCAGCTGTCTACATCGCCAATCAAGACGACGGAGTCGGCGCCTTACATTAGCTTTGAGTAATTGGTTTCGATGATCGGAGGTGGGGAGGTATACTCATTCATCCGCTTTCACGAGGGAGAGAGAGCATGAAAGCGGCATTCCAACGGTGGAAGATGTGCTTCAAGTAGGTCAGCGTCAGTTGGTGTTGGGCGTACATGTCCAGTGATCGCTCGAGCTGCTGCTAGTTGGGCTCTTTCAAGCTTGTCGATGTTAGTGGCTGACAACCAGGGAGCCCAGCCGGGGGAGCTGTACTCGGCCAGGCTGCGGTGCACTGCGATGTATACTTGACGAAGATCTGCGGTATGCTAGCCCCAGGAGGTACCCCCAAGGGTGCGCTGGATGTTAACGCGCCTGTTGAAGTTTTTGGAGGATCTATTTTTACATGTTCCCCAAAGGAGAGTGTCCTATCATATGTGACGCCCAAAAAGACGGTGTTAGGGTTAAAGGATAGTCTTACCCCGTCACTAGTAATATTTGGTTGCCACCTCGCTTCTGTACTGTATTTAAGTGGGAGTTAACTTCTTTACTCCATGCTATCACTTTATCCACTTCCTTTTGTAACCGTTGCACTATTTCCTCCTTTTTCTTACCGCAGCACGTGATAGCAAGATCATCGGCGTATGTGCTGACATGTGTTGTGTTGCCGAATTGATCGAGTAGACCATTTATAAAGATTATGAAAAGCATTGATGAAAGGACGGAACCTTGCGATAGCCCTTCGTTAAACACGCGACTGCGACCAGTAGTCCCATTAATTCGGACTCTTGCTATACGGTTTGTAAACCAGACGGATAACCATTCGACGAAACGCAGGGGAAAGCCAAGCCTCATCATATCTTGCAGCAGTCTTATTCTCCACACACGATCATACGCACGGCTAAAGTCGAAGAATGTAGCAACGATGCGGTTTCGATCCAACGACTAGAACCCATCTGAAATAAACTGGGACAATCGGAGGCACTGATCGGTGGCGCTGCGGCCCTTTCTGAAACCAGCTTGCCGGGGACTAAGAATGGAGTGTTCCTCTAGCCACCAAGTTAACCGGTTCGCAATCAAACGCTCTAAGAGCTTCCCAATCATTGAGGTTAGCGCAATTGGTCGATAACTCCCCACGTCCGCCGGATCATTCCCTTTTTTATGAATCTTGTGGGCACCAATTCTCAAGCCAGCTGAGATTTAGTAGGTCTAACAATGTTTTTAAGGCCGTTGGTGGTAGGTGTTTGAGGAGATCTGGTACTAACTGGTCAAGACCAGCCGCTTTCCCGGATTTTATTTAGTTCAATGTTTTCTGTAGTCCGTTGATAGTGAAGACTGCTTTAATCTTATGCCTTGGTGAGATTCGAGCAACCTGGATGTTGAGTCGTGGCTCCCGTACGTCTTTCCTAGTGTCTTTGTTGTTGTTGTCGTAGTCGTTGTGGTGGTTGTTTTTGGTGTTGTCGCAGTCGATGTTATTGTTATTGTTGTTGTCATAGTCGTTGTGGTTGTTGTTGTCATCGTCCGTCGATGCTGTTGCTAGTACTGTTGTTGTTGTCGTAGTCGTAGTTGTTATTATTGTTAATGAAATCATTATTGTTATTATTAGTCGCTGTGGTTGTTATTATTTGGCAGTATCGGTAGAGGTCGGACGCCATGCTTTCCAGCATAGTTACGTCCCTTTACGATCTGAGTTCAAATCCCGCCGAGGTTGACTTTGCCTTTCATCCTTACGGGGTCGATAAAATAAAGTACCAGTAATGCACTGGGTAATTGCTGGCTTTGTGCCTAAAGTAGAAACAATTATTAGTCGTTGTGGTTGTTGTTGTTGTTGGTGTTGTTATATTCGATGTTGTTGTTATTGTTGTTGTCGTAGTCGTTGTGGTTGTTATTATTATTGTTGTTGTCGGAGTCATTGTGGTTGTTGTTATTGTTGTTGCGGTGTTGTCATCGAGGTTGTTGTCATTGCTGTTGTCGTACTCGTTATTGTTGTTGTCGTTGTCGTTGTCGTTGTTGTTGTCGTTGTTGTTGTTGTTGTTTTCATCGTTGATGCTGTTGCTTGTATTGCTGTTGTTGTTATTGTTGTTGTTGTTGTTGTTACATATGCTGTATGATGATCTTTGTGTTATTGTGGTTCTAGTAGTTGTTATGGTTGACTCTGTTGTTGATTGTTGACGTTTTAATATATTTGTATTCACTTAAACTTTAACTTTCATCACTGATGTTATTTATCTCCTTGGCATCACATTTAAGAGCTGTGTTACGTATTGTTGTACACAGATCCGCATCCCCCCTCTCATTCTCTCTCTCTCTCTCTCTCTCTCTCTCTCTCTCTCTCTCTCTCTCTCTCTCTCTCTCTCTCTCTCTCTCTCTCTTACGTATACACGTGCAAGCGCGCATATATATATATATATATATAATTGGTGTTGGATGCTTAAATAGTCCGTATGCGGTAGGCCGTTTGAGCACTCGATGCTCTCATAGAGCAGAGTATGATATGACAGAAAAAAGAGAATCAGTGTTGCGACGAATGGAATTTATTGGACATATTACAATCGTTTCTCTAGCGACCAGCTCGAGGCACGATCGATGTGATGATCGAACCTGACTCTGAAAATCGCAAAGTCCCCAGATACTTCCAATACATTCCATTCGTCGCAACACTGATTCTCTTTTTTCTGTGATATATATCTATATATATATACATATAATAAAAAAAACCAGGGCCCGAAGGCTGAGCTCTTGCCGTTTCATCAGGTAGTTTCGGAACTAACACGCACACACACACACACACACACACACACATATATATATATATATATATATATATATATATATATATATATATATATATATATATATGGGGCTGTTTGTTTGTGCTTAATGTTCTAATTATAGTTTGAAAATTATAAAGCTATCCCCATACGCAAACACATTTATGTACACTATTATAAATATATATAATGCTGTAAGATTTTATACAATTCCTTTTAAATCTACATTCCTCATATAAATTTGAAACCCATTCTGAACGATACGAACCATTAATTCTTCCAAATATCTGTACCTTACCTTAGAAAGTCATTCAATTCTTCCGCTACAGATATTTCTATCTATACACGTGTTTCTAAATCTGCTTGACTCTTCTCGATTTTAACTGAAAATCATTAAATTATGTTATGAATCATCATCTTTCACTAATGACGCTCAAACAGGTTATAACATTTTATACATTCACTATCTATTTGAAAGAAATTCTAAATTAATTGTCCTGTAAAAATAACTACATTTTCCATTCTCTATCATTTTATCGAATGGGGGTCATTGGTGTTGTCTGGACTATTAACGTTATATTTCGGGCCTTTTTTTAAATTGCATAGAAACGTCCCTCAATATCAGGATCGCGTAGCTATTAGTATTGTACTATATAAAACCTCGTCAAAGAACTATTATTTCATTTCATTATTATTTCAAACACGTGGATATTTTTAATAGTCAATAAACTAATAGTCGATAGAGCGAAGGATAAAATGCCTCTGTAATTGTTCCAGGTTCCTGTACCTTCAGAGTTCAAATCCGACCGAAGTTATCGTTACTAGTTGTGGATTGTCAGGATGGTTTGTGCTTTCTGGGTCTAAATCCTTAAACATTCTGCCATGAGTTGTGACCGGCTGGTAGTACCAGAAATGGAAAGACAAACGGAAATATAAATTATTTGTTCTGATGTAACGACCAGTCCCATTATTTATTTTTTTTACTATTTTATTCCACGGCTGTTATTATAAAATACGATGTTATATACCAATGTATATTCAGAATACAGGAAAAAAGAAAAAAATATTGTTAAAACCTTGGAGGTTGAAAAAATAACCAAGAACGTTGTTTATCAGCAAGACTTAGCTGAGAATTGCTTGTCTAATGTTTTGCCAGAGGTAATACTATTTCTAAACAGTGTACCTCTGTTATATATAATATAAAAGCTTGTGTTTGAAAAGAATCAATTTATGCAGAATTACCATGATTAGTTTTCAACAATGTGGCCAGTAACTGAGTGCTTAAATTCCCGGGCAGCACGGTGTACCGATGATGAGGGTGATGGTGGAGAAGTTAGTGATCGTAGTGAGGATAATGATGATGATGATGATGATGATGATGATGATGATGATGATACTGACGTTGTTAAAGATGATGATGACTTATGAATTGATGGTGGTGTTCATGAGATTGATAATGTTAAGGTTGGAGTTTCCGATGATGATGATTATGGAGATATCTGTTGTAATATTTATGATGGTGGCAGTGGTGGTAATGCCGATGATAATGATGATAGCGATGATGATGATGAGTATGATGATGATGGTGATAATGACGATGATGATGGCGTCTGTATATTATGATTGTGTGTGATTACAGACTTAAGTATTTAAGTCTACTGAGATGTCTTGACACGTTTTCTAAATATAGCGTTCACTTCTACCTTCTTTACTTCCTTTCTTACTTCGTACTAAAGCTGGGCACAAATCAATCAGCTATTTCTTGACTCTGTGTCTCGCCTTCTCTGTCTCCCTCTGAAAACACATACTCACGCACACACACACATATATACATACACACGTACACACACACACACATATATATATGTATATATAAATTTATACATATGTTTGTATATATATATATGTGTGTGTGTGTGTGTGTAAATAACAAGACTCATTATTTAGCCATAATATAATGAACATGTATATATATATATATATTGTTATACTTGGGGAGGGTCATATTTGTGTAATATTGCCAGAATTAATAACAGAACACACTCACTGTTTGGTTGGTTTTCGCTTTTCGCTTCTGTGTCTTTTATATCGGTAATCTAATTTATTCGGTCCTCAATGTTGCCATTGACTGACCGACGGTCAAAAATAATATATAAGAGTAATATATATATATATACATAGGAAACTGAGACGTCGAAGCAAACAATACAGCACGGTGAAGAAATATATTAGTTTAGCGCTTGATATACCAGAAAAAGGGTCTTCATTGTTAGGACATTAGTCATTCAGCAGAAAATAAAATGAGAAACAAAGAAGAAATAGAAACATAGAGATTGAGAAGAGGAGGAAACGTAGGTGTGTGTTCAGTCAGCCACTTTTGGTAAATGCTATCTTAGATATTGGAGAGGTTTTGATAGGGAGATAATACTTGTATGCTAACTGTATAATAACTGCGATGGAGTCAGAAACGAGGGTTCCGATGCTAAGAATAATAAAGTGCTGCAGGCGTCTGGTAGAGGTGTGGTAGATTAGGGGGAAAGAAAGGCGAGTGTTGAGAGTTATGGAGCGAGAATTTTGCGGTGATGTTAGTTTCATGGGTGCGAGTAAACGAATCCTGGTTCAGTGTGAGGGATATCCACGTTGAAATAAGTGAGAAGCCATGTGTTGTGAATGGGTTTCGAAATCCTGGTTCTGGCTGCAGATCCGATGAAGAAGGAAGAATTGGGCGTAGGATATAGAGAACTTGGTGTTTGGGGATTGGACGACGTGAAATTAAGACATTAGTGGGTGTCCGTAGGTTTGTATAAGATTAGGATTGAGACGATGTGGTGCGTGTGGTCGATAAAGAGAGACATGTGAAGACAGTGGGTAGAAGAAGTGGTGATAGACGGGTTGAAATGAGGGTGGGATGAAAAGACTGAACATAAGAAAAAAAGTAGTTGAGCTGTTCCTGGAAGAGAAGGGTGGTGCAGATACAATTGTCAATATATCGATTGTATTGTCTAGACGTTGTTCCAGTGTTTTTGGTGAAGATCTGGGCCTCAACGTAGCCTGAACAAGTTGGGGTAGGTCTGACCCTTTTCTTTTCCCATGGAAAAGGAAACACTTTTGAGTATGAGAAAGAGCGCAGCAAAGCGGTAAATAGTAAAATTGCTAGGATAAGGTTTGGGACGTAAATCCCCAAACTGTTGGATAGCGCGAAGAACAGCATTGTCAGGGATGACAGTGCAGAGAAAGGTGATGTCCAGGCTGAAGAGAAGTTGAGAAGGTCCAGGAGAGAAAGAGGAGTTGAAATGTCGAAGACCATGATATGTTTCGTGGATATGGAGACTAAGGTGTTAACATATTCAGAGATTATTACGGTGGTAACAATGATGACATATTCGCATGCATATTTGTGTGTGTGTTTCTGTTTCAGCTTCTTTTGTCTTGGAGTCCTCTTTTTATATCATCTGTTGTTTAAACTTGCTATTGCTCCGTTCACCTTCCCTTAAACATTAGTTTGACTTTGCTTCAATCCCCCCAGCTAGCAGAAATTATTCGTACCTGTAATTCAAAGAATCAACCCTTTCTCTTCGAGAACTACGTTAAGGCTAAACGTGTCTGGGGAATATTCAATCCCTTGCATGTCAATTGCACTAGTCGGATGCATCTGGCTAAAACAAATTGGTCCAATCAGCCCAAGGAACCAGCGGAGGGCCGACAGTAAAAACAACAATACATACATTATTTGTTATACATCTCTTGATTAAATGGAATTCTCTTTCTGTCTATGTCTGTCTGTCTGTGCGTCTCTCTCTCTCTCTCTCTCTCTCTCTCTCTCTCTCTCTCTCTCTCTATATATATATATATATATATATATATATATATATATATATATATATATATATATAAGTGTATATAAGTATATATAAGAGGACTCTACCATGAGTATGAAGTCAATACATCGTTAAAAGTTCGCTAATATATACCTACAAATCAACACAACGCAACAATAATCTCACTCTGTGTGTGTATATATATATATATATATATATATATATATAATGCAATTTATGCACGCAGAAGAGAACAACGCAAATTTCCATTCAAATCTATGAATGAAAACCAAATGAACGCAGGGCATCTAGGACCTCCATTATTATATTCTATTCAGACTGCTTTCCGTATATTTTCCTTTCTTCATACGGACTATTTTCTGAAGAATCCTAGTTTCGTATAATCCATATTGCATTGTGATATGAACAAATTAGCAGATTTAGCTGCCCGAATATCTTTAAAAGCCACTGGCTATTGATAAAAGTATCCCTTTGTTACTATTTCTACTTAGAATTAACAAACATTATAAACAGTACACAAAACCCTATAACAATTAGTGCAAGTGTAATGAAAGAGATATGGTAAGATTGTCTTTCCTTGATGCAGATAATCTATTTTTCTTGGGGGCTTATGCTGCTGTTAAAATATAAGTTATGTGGCGAATTTACAACGTTGCTTTATGGTGTTTGATCTCGCTTCCAGCGCTTTGAGTTCAAATCTTGTTGAGAGATGTTATTGAAGACATTGCTTAATTTTTTCCGGCTGGGGTTCTAATGAGTGTTAATGATTATCTCCACGCAAGCTCTGATTTTATACAGACATTTGAAAACAAAGCTGATCTTCTCATGGTGACCCTGTATTAAGCTTCACAATTTTTTAATGAAGCTATGACAATCTTATATAATGTGTTCTTTCACAATTAAGGCTACGTGTTATTTGAAAGCAAAAGTAGATATAATATAATAGACGACACGTAGTAGTACTGAATGTAAAACTACATGGTTAACATTTCACAGGGCATGATTTGTAAAAGTGTAAATATTTTCCAAGAAATTACAATGATGTAATCATTTTAATTAGTACATTTTTTTCTGGCATTTTCGTTTCTAATTCCAAACTCCATTTTGATTTATAACAATGAATGCTGTATATTGAGATAGATAAAAAAATGTATTAGTAATATTCTGGGGCTGATATGATCTCTGACAAAGTTTTCCTTCTACAGATTTATTTATGTTTACTGTTAAGCTGTTAAGTAATAGATGGAGACAACGCCTATCTCCCTTTCCCTTTTCTAACCACTTAAAAAACCGGTGGTTAGAAAAGAGTAAAGCATTCTGAAACTAGAGATATGGCACAAACACTTGCAACAAAGTGTATTCCTTCAAAGTTACCCGAATGGCAGAGTAGCCTTAAACAGCGATAGATTACCTTTACTACCTATGATTATGTTTGGCATCAGTGCATATGTAACACTAAAAATATGGGATTAAAACACTGGAGGAAATTCGTAAATAATTAACTTTTGCTATGAGAATAAATTGCTCGCATGACCTCTGATGGCATCATAAATTTATTAATTTATGCAAAAACAAACATCAATTTAAGAATCAATGACGAGAACCTGCGTAGAATGTTCAGTGAGATAACAATTATGGAAAGGAATTGAAACAGCAACAAAACGACAACAATATTGACAAATAAAAAGTATCCTACATATAATATACTAGCAGTTGTACCCGTCGTTGCACGGGATAAGGTATTTTGGAACGCGGGGCGCCAACAGACCTAATCGTGGAAAAACTGCATGCCTGGACAATATGTAAAGAAAATAAACCGAATATTCTGATGACTGCTTAATGTTTAAGATTTGTCTCGATGAAGCAGGAAAAATTCAGGATTTTACCTAATGTGGACCCTAGGGGATCAAGAATGAATTTTTTTTATGTGCATAATATGCCTTGAAATTTCGTGAAAATCGGCTAGATGTAACGCCTCAAAAAAGCCCTAAAAAGCTGAAAAATGAAGGTTCTTCACCTTATGCGGTCTCTAGGCCATAAAAAAAGTTGGATTTTCTTTGCTCACGGTATGAAGAAGAGACTGACTAATACATAGTTACAATTTCAAGGAAATCGATCTGACGCAACGGCTCAAAAACACCTAAAAAGCTGAAAAAAACGCAGTTTTTCACCTAATCCAGGCCCTAGGGTATCAAAAACTTGAATAACACTCCCCGAAACATAAGTAATACACATGTGATGTTTGAAACAAATAGGGTGGGTACTTCTCGAGATTTAGGGGTTCAAACTGACACACACACATACACACACATACACAAACACACACACACACACACACACACACACACACACACACACACACACACACACACACACACACACACACACATACACACACACACACACACACACACACATACACACACACGCACACGCACGCACGCACGCACTCACACACACACACACACACACACACATCCTCAGTTTTATACATATAGATTACTGGTGTAGATTTTATCCGCCTTGTCCGGGCCGAAATTATTTGCAGCGAAATTTATCATACGCAGATACCAACATATTGGCAGCCATATGTATATATATATATATATATATATATATATATATATATATATATATATATATATACTTATTGGCAGCCATATGTATATATATATATATATATATACTTATTGGCAGCCATATGTATATATATATATATATATATATATATATATATGTATATATATATGTATGTATATATATATATATATATATATATATATATATATATATATATATATATATATATACAAATTTTAGTAGAGCATTAACGAATCTTTTGGCTGCGGCTAAGCGAACGAATGCAGATTCGGAATGCAGCTTAGCACCCGATGGAGAATAATACCCAGAGTTATAACAATACGTTTAGACAGCTTTGCAAATCAAATATAGCGACCGACAATCCAGCCGCATTGCCATAGCAACGAAAATAACTGAACTCAGGAAAAGATTTTGACTGACCTGGACCATCACGTAGACATCGAATGCAACCCATAACGCATAACGTATAGCATACAATATACATCACATATAACATACAAGATCCACGCTAGGTTTCTGTAACTCCGAGATCGACTAATTCCGCTTGCAGGGGTCTGCAAGTTAATGGCCTTTAACGACAGAATAAAAGGATTTAATTCGTCAACAAGTCTTGCGTTCTATAGCCTCGACGGCTGTGTTTTCTAGCAGTAATTATCGCTATAGACACGTGGTTTTCCCAAAGGGAGGTAACCCCCGTTTTGGCGGTCAATTCGAAATTTGGGTCAAAGGAATGAAATTCCCTTAGACAAACCGAATTAAGCACTCGACCAGAAGTTATCAAACATACATAATAGGTAATAGGAAAAGAGTCACTACTGCGTTAGTTCAGACCTAGCTGTCGAAATGGTACACCTGGTTCCTTACCACACTTACATCTTTATATATATATATTTATATACATGCACGTATATATAGATGTAGATATATGTGTGTGTGTGAGTGTGTGTATGTGTGATAGAATGAGTGAGTGTGTGTGTGTGTGTCTGTTCGTACGCAAAATATATGTAAAAAATAAACCATAATAGAATCGTAAAAAAAACCCCAAACACTAAGCCAATCGATCAAATAAACAGCAATATAAACGAGTTTGAACATCATCATAGTCAGCAGCAACTACTGCAGCAGCAACAACTACAGTAGCAGCAACAACAGTGAATGTTAGGAAACGAAGAAAGCAATCTGGAAAAACAACGGGACATATGTTGATTATCTTAAGTCGATAATAATCTAACTAGAATTTCCAGGAATGAGAAAATTGCTTCATTTAATTACTCATCAATCCTGAAAACTATTAGGATATTACATTTCCTTTTTTGTTTCTGTTTTATTTATTTTTATTATTATTACTATTATTATTATTATTATTATTACTATTCTTTTTTTTTTTTATAAATTGGGTGAATGAGAATTAAAATAGTGTATTGACCATAGAATACAATCAACTGATTGCTGATTACAATTTTTCCTTTTTCCTTTTACGAATCGTTCTAAACAAAAACTAGGCGGTGAATTGGCAGATTCTTTAGAATATCGGATAGAATGTTTTGCCAAATTTGTACCAGTTCACTGCTCTCTGGGTGTAATTCAGGCCGATGTCAACTTTGCTTTTAATCCCTTAAAGATCGATGTATAATGTACCTGTCCAATACTAGTGGTCGATTATCTCTTAATATCTTTTCTTCATATTCTCTCTAAAAATCAGACGTAAACATATTATATAAACCAAGACATTATCAATTGGTATTAATCGCTCAAATTCTGCCAAGGTTAACTTTGCCTTTCATCCTTACGGGGTCGATAAAGTAAAGCACCAGTAATTGCACTGGGATAATTGTTGGCCTTGTGCCAAAAGTAGAATCAATTATTAATAATCTCTTTTACTATGTGTATGTATATATATATATTTATATATATATATATATATATATATATATATATATACACACACAGACAAACACACACATATATATATATCAATGACAAAATCCTCCTCATAAGATATATCGTAGAACGGGTCGGAAGTTCACGGGGTTTTAGAAGAATACTGGTTAATTTAGATCAGGCCAAAGCGTTTGAAAGTATAGACCATTGCTAACTGAAGTCTGTCCTGAGAGAAGCGGGTTTCCACCTTATTTTCAGTAGCAGGATTGCTACCTTCTACAGTAGCTACTGATCTTTAACGATCGTGACAACCTTGACATCATGAAAGTCCTCAATATTTTTCAGATCCCATTTTTGATTCTGTTACCAGTTAATTCTCTCTTCCTTTCTTGCACACTTGTGTCAAATGGACAAGCGTCATCTATAATGAAACAAGATTTTTTCTCCTTGTCAGCAGTCACCTGTTCAAACCTATTGTGTTCTAATTCGTCCCTTTGCCCTAGCTGCAGTCGTGGGTCAAACGAATACGGAGACTGGGTGCCTTGTATCTGGAATTTTCCATATAGTTGTCGGACAATATGGACAATGGAAATTCCACACTATAGTTCTATAGAAATTAATGGTGGGTAAGTGCGTCAAAATCTAACTAAACAGTCTATTCGCGAGAACAATCGATCAGGGGTCTATGGACAGTTCCATAAATTACCGGCTTTGAAGACACAGCAGAGTGGTCAGACGGATGTATCGGAGATGTGCGCAGAGCGTGAAACCATTCTGGAAGAAATCGGCCCGTGTTCGTGCATTACTGGCTAGTTGAGTTTTGTGGAACAACTATTATCGCGTGTAGGATAGATACGGCTATCGACCATGTCCATCTTGAAGATTACCCTGTCACCTTATTTTGGCCGGGAAGGGCAGTTGATATTTTTCTGCTTGGTGGCTGTGGTGAAAGATGGTGTGTGACGGGCGCAAGTGGAAGGCCTACAGACAGACACTTTCCTCTTCGGCCTAGCCCTCATCAACTTTTTCAAGTTCCACTAGGGAAAGGAAAGTGAGGATGGGGAGGGAATTGCTGTGCCTGTACATTTGTTATAAGATAGGTGAATATAGCGAGGTTGGCCTGTGTGAATGAGCCTACTCTGATCATGCGCCAGTTAGATGGCTAATTTAAGGGGGAGAGTGGCCCTTTCATGGGGTGCTCTTTGAGATTAGGGAGTTTATGATTGGGTGGGGTGGGTGTCCTGACTGACACCTGTGTGGTACTCCCCCAGAGGGGAATTTTCATTGCTACAATTTTATTTTTATTTGTTATATCGTTTTTAATCTTTTTTTTCTTTTTAAATCGCTATTGTCACTGTTTTTTGTATTGTGTCCTATATGTCGGCCTTTGAGGTCAATAAAGAAATTATCATTATCATTATTATTAGAGTGATGGATTGGCAGAATATGTAATGAATCGGACACCATGCTTTTCAGCGTAGAGTTATGTCCCTTTACGTTCTGAATTCAAATCCCTCCGAGTTTAGCTTTGAATTCATCCTTACTAGGTCGATAAACAAAACCAGCATTATTGCCCTGGGGTCGATCTAATCGACTTTCCCCCTCTCCCTAAATGTCTAGCCTTGAGCTTATAGTCGAAATCATTTTTGCCTTTCATCCTTACGACCAGTCACGCACTGTTTCGATTAAATCGACTTTCCCCTCCTCCAAAATTGTTGGCCTTGTGCGAAAAGTAGAAACAATTAATATCATAGGTTTGTTTTTGCAGATATTGTGTTGAAAATCCTGGCGATTGTGTAATATCGGACAACAACCAGAAGTCTTGGGTATCATTAAATTTGTCTCCATCAACTGTCCACAAGTTTCCTGAAAATAAGAGATGTTCCCAAAAGCTAAGCTTTCTCGAGTAATGCTATAGAGCACTCAATTCCTATTTCCTTTACCTAATAATCAAATGTATGGTTTACTGTTTCCAATTCACCCATCTCTATTGATATGACTAACCTTTTTTCAATTTCCATAACTGTGCAATCTCATAGTTTATTGGATTGTGATGTATCTACTTCTCTTTTTTTTTTTCACTTTTAAATGTAATGGTCGTGAGAGGTTCTATTATATATATCAACATTTCTGTTTTTGTCCACCACAATTATGTTTGGCTTCTTGGACTCCAATGAATCGTTTGTCTCTATTGTGAAGTCGCATAAGATTTTATAATGTTCAAATTCAATTATTTCTGAGATATATAGAGAGTTTCTAATGTATAATCTTGGTTGCCTAAAGTTTTCATTTTGCACCAAATTAAGGCTCTCGACAGCATGTTTGCCCCCGTCTCTTGGAACTTTCCACATACGTTGCACATTGGGATATCTCTTCCTTCTGTATGAGGTTCTTAATGTAACTGGTTTTGATATCTTCATCTTGAGCAGCTAAGATAGTGAATTCCATTTCTTTTTCAGACTTCCTTTCTTTATTAAAATTGATCATGTTATGCTTTCTGTTCCCTTAATTATTTTCTCATGTTTCTCAACTATCACTTATTTTTCTACCTTTCCTTTCTTTAACACCAGTTCATTTTTTACTGCATTGTTCAGGCTTTCCTTCCTTCATTCTATATCATTTTCTTTTCCAGGTCCTCAACCATCTCTCCTCTCCATCTACATCTGGTCCATCTTAGGAGACTGGCACCATTCATGGTCAAGAATTTTCTTGTTTTTTCAATGTTTGGAGCTCCATCTAACATCAGCTCCTTACCCTTTCACTGAACAGCTCTTTGATTAATTGCTATAATCATGATTCGTTCATTTAATTTGCTCTTAGGAATTTTGTGCATACTTCTGAAGTACTCAGCCCTTATTATCTTCTTCATTTTCATGTGCTGTATTTCGTCAGCTTCGACAACACCCAAATACCTGTAGGTAGAAACGTCTATTGATTTTATGTGCTCTTTATTTGGCATTTTTAATTCCGTGGCTCCTCATGAATTTCCCCCTTTTCATAATCAATACAGAACATTTTGCCAATCCAAACTGCATTTTAATATCCTCTAAGTAAATGCTAACAGATTGAATTAAGCTATCTAATATATTATTATTATCATTATTATAGTTATTAGAAGGCGGTGGATTGTCAGTATCGCTAGATGGTCGGACGCCATGCTTTGCAGCACTGAGTTACGGCCCTTTATGATCTGATTTCAAATCCCGCCGAGGTTACTTATGCCTTTCATCCTTACGGTGTCGATAAAATAAAAGTACCAGTTACGCACTGGGGTCGATTTAATTGACATTCCCCACCCACAAAATTGCTGGCCTTGTGCCTATATAAGAAACCATTATTATTGTTATTAGTAGAGGGTCGGACGCCATGCTTTGACGCATGGAGTTACGGCCCTTGCCATTCTGAGTTCAAATCCCGCCGCGGTTAACTTTGCCTTTCATCCTTATGGGGTCGATAAAATAAAGTACCAGTAATACACTGGGTAATTGCTGGTCTTGTGCCAAAAGTAGAAACAATTATTATTGTTATTAGTATTGGTATCTCAATTAGTCGTCGCGCATTCATTGTTTTGTTGTTTTTCGTTCCTTGGTATAAACTGTATACAGGACGCCATAATATTTAGGTCGTAGGCCCAAATACTGCAATTATACTTGCTAATTTCGCTCATAAAATTCTAAAAAGAAATAGAAGGCGAGCATCCCCTCCTCATTCATAGGACAGAAATGTGAAATAAAAAAAACTACCCGAAAAATCTCTTGTTACGTTTTCTCGATAACAGCCAGAAAACAAAGGTTAAAAAGACCAATGTCACCACCGCCACCACCACCACCATAGGCAACACCACCACCACTGTCACTAAAACCACTACAAGCATCAACAAAGCAGCCATCACAAACAATAACATCAACAGCATCAACAATAACAATAACAACACCAGCAGCAGTTACAAAAACAATAAAAGTGACAACAACAAAAATGAGAAAGCAGCTAGCTAACCTATAAGCATATTATGCACTGGACTGATTAACCAACCTGGGAGCCAACCAACCAGTCATGACATGGGTTCAAGGAATCTGAAAGACGTTGACAGGAATAGGAAAAACATTACTACAGAGTCAACCCCTTCACTACATTGGCAGCAAACCATCTATAGAATTTAATGATTAAATAGGAAGAATTAACGAAGGCGAATAATACGGTGGAAAACGTGGATCACTTCTTTCCCTCATGGCCTTTTGATGGATAAAAAGTCGTGGGCGCGCTACGGATCGATGTCTTGTTTTAAGCGCCGAAACATCTATGATCAGTAGTAAACAGCTGACGAAGAGCAACTTTTCTTCTCTCGGTTACGTCCCTATTACCTTCTTACACTTCGCTATAGTAACCACACAGCCTGCCTCTTTACCTGTATTTACATATATATATATATAGGGAAAAATTGAACGGGAACAAAACAGAGAGGCAGTACGCACAAAGGTTTATTAGTTTCACGCTCTTGAGAGTGGGGTATATATATATATATATATATATATATATATATATATTTAGTGGTTCAGTAGATTCGTAGTTTACTAATGCGGGTACACAAATCAGCTAAGGTCTCTATTGATTATTCATAGTTAAGTCCGTTTCACAAATGGGTAGCACAGAATCTATATTAATGCTATAGTCCCGACTCCGACCCGATCTGCTCATGAGACTTGTTAATCAAGCAAAGACGTCGGGTCTATAGCATTAATATACATCCTGAACCACCCATCTGTGAAATTGTCGTAACTATGTATAATCAATAAAGAGCTTAATGTGAAACCTCGCATGTGTGTGGATAAATGTCTATTTGACTGCGCGCGTGCGCGTGTGTGTGTATGTGTGTATGTCTGTTTTGTACGTGCGTTTGTGTGCGTGTGTGTTTTATACGTGCGTTTGTGTGTGTGTGTACATAGGTCCCATGGTTGAGTGGTAGTTGAATTTCACTGAGCTGTCCGATGACGTATCTGTTAGTTCGACGAAACTTGAGTATCATCAACCAAATTAAATGGAACATAAAGTAGATGACAAATACGACTCTGTCCCAGGAGGCTTCAAGACATACTATCAGCAAATGCTTATCTGGGGATACATAACATTTTTTTTTTAATGTCTATTTTATTTCACTTTACTCTCTAACTCTGCCAATATACATACATGCGTATATAACATACACACATGCAAATCATTTTCTATTTAGCTAATGAACACAAGGATATGGACAGAACGTGGAACAGCCAAACTCGCACTGTCATCACATATATCTCTCTGTATGGTGAGCAAATGGGGTTCCACGTGCTGGCCTCCCCACAGCCCCGGCAGACAGAGCGGATGCTCGTTCATACTTTTGTATTGATAAATATAAAACCATACATTGTCATCTAGATACAAGCAAACAGTTCTTATTTTCTAAAAAGCCCCTCCTGACCCTAACCAATCTTATTTCCATAACCATAACAATAAAACTCTTCAATAAAATTGAAAAGTTAGAAATGGCACTGACTAAACCTATAAGTTTGAAATGTATATGTAATAGCAATATTATTATTTTCAAAATATATAAAAAAATTAATACATAACATTGATAAATCGTTATTTCTTTGTTGTCCAAATAACTTTATTTTTGAAGTTTCTTTTAAAAATATGAATACTTCGGGAAAGTTATTTCACTCAATGAAACAGAAAAGAAAATAATAGGATAGGTTATATATATATATATATATATATATATATATATATATATATATATATTGGGGGAGGGGGTGCGGCTATATATATGTATATGCATAATTATATATATATATGTATATATATATATATGTGTGTGTGTTGAGGTGCAGCTATATATATATAAATATAATTATATAATTATGTATGAAGAGGGGGGGGGCATTGGGGTATATATATATATGTTTGTGTGTCTGTGCATTTCTACATTATACAAGCCACTTTCATCACATTCATATTATTTTATTGTTTATATCAAACAAGCTCACCAATAAATCCATTTATTTTGAACACAGAGAAACATCATCAAGGACAACACAACCACCACCACCACGCTCAGCACCATCACCATCACAATAACAATAACAATCATCAACATCATCACAACCACCACCAACAGCAACAACACTAACCTAACTACCGATACCAAAAGAACAACAATCACCACACCCACGGCTATAACTACAAGAACAAATACCACAGCAACAACCACAACAACATCAACAACGGCAATAGCATCAATAAAAAGACAACCACTACAACCACCATTAACAAAAACATCAACAACAAAAGCGTCAATAAACCAAACAAAACATTTAAAACTGAAGTTATTAATCGATATTTATAACAATATCTATTCAGTTAAAAATAAGTATATAAAAACAATACCATTTGTTGGCCAACAAAAGCATCAATTATAATGGCGCGCCACCCACAGTGCTTTCTGTGTACCCGATTAACCGAGGCTGGTTATATTCGAAATTATTACGGACTAGCAAATTCCTTTAGATCAAAATCGACTCAGTATTATATCTGGAGAATTGGAATATTCCACCCAATACTTCAGATAATTGTAAATATTATCTTTTTTGTAGTTGCTGCGCCATTTTACGTTCAAAGCCCCTATCACACATATATGCATATGTATAAAAATACATGCACACACACACACACATATATATATATATATATATATATATGTGTGTGTGTGTGTGTGTGTGTGTGTGTGTGTGTGTGTATTTATGTGTGTGTATTATATATAAATATATATATATATGCATTATCAGACGCTACATCTGCTATCATACAGCACACAGATGTAACTCCCTACCTCACATTCTCACGTCTATGGCTATATTTGCCTCTGTCTGTCCGTCTCTCTCTCTCTCTCTCTCTCTATATATATATATATATATATATACAGACACACATATATATATACACACATATATACACACACACAAATATATATATATATATATATATATATATATATATATATGTGTGTGTGTGTGTGTGTGTGTGTGTGTATGCGAGTGTATATATATATATATATATATATATATAGGTGTATCAAATGAGAGTGCATGTATGCGTATATGCATGTAAAGTCCGTACTTGAAAGTTGTATTTATAAATAGATACAATTATCTATATTTCCCTTCCTATCAATATTTGTACATAACCTACACATCTTACGGTTTGTCTCTTTCTTTCTATCTCTCTCACTCTCTCTCTCTCTGTATCAAAACAACAGTTCATGATGAGTGAAAGCAGGTCATGAAGGTTGAAAGTAGGAACTCTTTGCCTAAACTTTAATCTGTTCTAGTAATAAATAAATAAATATATATATATATATATATATATATATATAAAACGATTGGCAAGATGTAATAAGAATATAGGTTGCCCCACTGTGCTATTGATCACTGATTCCTGTTCTAGACTTGGGATCAATTGCGGCTTATTGGGTATTTTGGGCAGATTGATAAAGCTTATAAACTCTACAGCATTTATTTCTGAGATTGGGGGTATTGCTCTACTTGTTATATGTTTGTCCTTTTCAATGTATGGTGTAAAGTTCTAAGACGTATGGGTGTATAATATTTTATACATCGGTCTTTTCATGTATGTATGTGCCTCTGATTTATGTTACCTTCCATAATGGCTGTAAGGAAAGAAGATTTCGGAGAAAGTGATGGGCGGAAGTTGTGGTTTCTCTGCCCTAGTTTGTTACCTTTGCAGTTGGAGAGCGTTGACAAGTCATTTGCATTGTGGCAGTCTACTGGGTAGATGTGCAGATACAGGTATGTTTTATTTTTAATTAAATAATGCCTTACATTCTGATGTGGTTGATAAAATAAAGCACCGGTATTGCAATGGGGTCATTTTAATCCACTGGCCCTCCCCTAAAATTGTTGGACTTGTGTCTAAATCAGAATCCATTGAATTGGCAGTATCGGTAGAGGGTTGGACGCCTTGCTTTCTAGCATAGTTACGTCCCTTTACAGTCTGAGTTCAAATCCCGCCGAGGGTAACTTTGCCTTTCATCCTTACGGGGTCGATAAAATAAAGTACCAGTAATGTACTGGGTAATTGCTGGCCTTGTGCCAAATGTAGAAACAATTATTAATTTAGTAAATTTTGCGCATTTTAATTCCCAATTTTTATATACTTATTCCATATTCTTCGTGTGAGTTACTTATTTCGTAGTTTATATTTAAATGAACTGCAATGTATACGAAGTATATTTATCCCGCAGCCATATCTTTTGACGGAACCTAGATATTGATGGCGATATTTGCTTGATGAAATTTGCCAGTTTATTACCAGTAATGTAGGTTGGTTTTTATAATGTTAAATTTGGTTTAGATTGATTTTCTAGTTATGACTATCATGTTCAGCGGTTGATAGGCTTCAAGTAGAAGTAGTTTTATTATTTTAAACGTTCTATTTGCAGGTGATGAATAGATATTTGCTATGGGACTTGGTTGGTTTAGGTGTGTTTTTCGTTTAATATTATTCCATTGTTGGGTGTAATTGTGATAGCAAAATTGTTACACACGCACTCACTAACA
>OZ024746.1:54782454-54784954 GCA_964016885.1 Eledone cirrhosa
TAACAACAATGAGCCAGTGGAAAGAGACAGGAGTAATTATGAGAGACATCGAAACAACCATGAGGCTGTTGGTGGAAATAGAAATAGAAACAACACAACTAACAATAACAATAGCACTAGTACACATAAAGCAGCACCTGGAACTCTACTTTGTATAATCCCTCCGATAAATCGTTCGACCTGCGACGAGTCCACGCCACGACTTTACCATTTAACAAACGCACGCAATTGCCGTCGCAGGTCGATGAACAAACAGAAGCACAATTTAGTATAGCTAGATCCGAACATAGAAATATTATAGAACAGTATAGCAAGAAGCATAATAGAATGGAGGCCCAGCAACTGGGAGAAAAATCTGCAAATGGCTTGCGTAAGCTCATGCAGCGCTCACGTAATGGAGAGATAGCATGCTTTCCAACAGACAAGTCTGGCAGAATGTCGGTTGACAGCCTGCCAAACTACATCCAGGCAATGCAACCCACACCACTAACACAAGAGAGGTAACACCACAGGAGCATGAGGATAGAGAAAAAGCCCTCAATGCCCATATTGTGATGTGGACGAATATAATGCAGCCCAACATAAGGACTGCCAACAACTTCCAGGCGTGGAACAATGACGTGCCGGCGTTGTATGGGCTTCGAAAAGACCATAAAACGGGCAGTGAGCCTGTCGCGGGACCACCAACACGGCCAGTCTGTGGAGCTAACATTGCTAGTAACTACAGACTGTCCTACTTCCTCTCCCTGATCATGCGCCCCATCATTGAAATGTCCCCAGATGTATGTGACAGCACGGAGGACCTCCTCAGCAGAATCGGCGTGAGTAACCGATCTAGGGACCTAACAAACTGCATAATAGGTAGTATGGATGTTGTGTCCCTGTATCCATCTATTGACGTGGATTTTGCTGTGGAGAAATGCGTAGAAATGATCAGTGAGAGCAATGTTGAGTTCCGTGGGATTGATACCAGTGAGCTGGGGCTCCTACTTAAACTTTTACCTAGACACATATGACCTTAGCAACCTGTGCCCTACAAGACCAGCAAGAGGCAGACCATCTACCATTACCTCAATGGCCAAAAAAACCCACACAGATAGATGGAACGGGTGGACCAGAGCCATACGGACACCCGAAAACCACGATGAACTGGAGAAAATGATTGCACATGCGGTAGGGGCCAGCATAAAACTAACCCTTAAGAAACATATGTTCAAATTTAATGGAAAACATATGCCCAAGAGGAAGGAGCAGCCATTGGTGTTAGCATTGCAGGCGACATAGCTAACTTATTCATGGTATGGTGGGACAGTAGACTTAAACTTAAACTTAAAGAACAATTAGAAGACCCCTTAACCCTGATAATGTACTCCGCTACGTAGATGATATTAACATCGTAGTTAAGACACCCCCACTACAGAACAGTCAGGAACTAGAGAAAAACACATTGGAAAGCATCCAGCAAATAGCAAACTCCATCCACCAGAGCATTAGAGTTACTATAGCCTACCCAAGTAAACACCCCAACCATCGATTACCTGTACTAGACACAGAGCTCTGGTTAGATACCATTAACAACAAAAAAAGAAATCCTCCATTCCCATTATGCCAAACTCATGACTTCCAAACATCTGATCCACCGAAACTCGGCCGTTTCGGACCATACCAAAATCAACATACTGATTGCGGATTTGGTACTGGTGATGAGAAACGTGTCCCGCATGTGCAACCCCGAAGAACTAGAGAGTCACATACAACACTTCATCCACCGTATGCAGTTCTCTGGCTACAATCAGAGAGATAAAATCAGAGTGTATAGAGGAGCCAGAACCAAATGGGAAAAAATGGTAAATAATGACATAAATGGGACCTGCCCCTTGTATAGGAGCAAATTTTGGAATAGAAAAGAAAGAACTAGGAACAAGGCTAATAGAATAAACTCATGGTATGATAGCAATAAATACCAGAGTGTAATGTTCATCGATACAACCCCTAGAGGTGAATAAGCTTACAAATTTAGAAGGGCCCTAAATAAACATAAACTCAATATTAAGATAGTACAAAGACCAGGTACCTCCGTAAAAACACTTATTAGCAAGACATACCCTTTTCAAAGACCCTCATGTATACATAAGAAATGTATAACCTGTGAAATAAGCCCCCATATTAACTGTAAAACTAGAAATGTAGTGTTTAGCATAAGATGTACTGAAGGACAATGTAGAGACAAAAATATAGTGTACATAGGTGAGACAGCTCGTAGTGTAGGGGAACGGATCAATGAACACTGGCGAGACCTTCAAGATAGTAAAGAATCATCTGTACTCTACCAACATGCTAAAATAGAACACAAGGGTAAATTAGAGAACATAGAAATACAAATAGAATCTACACACAGAAAAGACGCAATGTTTAGACAAATTACAGAGGCAATAAACATAAAAGAATTACAACCAAAATTAAATAGAAAATATGAGTGGAACAGCAACATCACAACTTA
>OZ024746.1:54792454-54802454 GCA_964016885.1 Eledone cirrhosa
GCCCACTACTAATTTTCATAGAAAAAGCATATAACGATATGTGCTTTTACGATTCTCTAGAAAGGCCGGAAGATAGGTAATATTGCTGATGAGATGTAACAACATCGAAACTAGTCCAATATTCCTGTCTGGCTTTCTGGAGAATAGAGGAAAGGTGTTTCCTCGAAAACCAGTATGACTCTAAAAACCGGTTTGTCTGTGTGTTTACATACAGAATAGCTGGACACTCACAGTAAAGTGTCCAGTGAAAAACTCGGTACATCTACATATGTACACGTGTGTGTATTCATATGCATACTAGTATTTCAGTATACATATGTGGATGTACATTTTTAACTTAATTGTTTAAGCGTCAGTCATACAAAAGTGAGTTACAAACGAAACGAAATTTAATTTCGTTTCGTTATTTGTTTATATATATATATATATATATATATATATATACACATACATTCATATTAATATATGACATCTGTTTAAAATAAAGTAAAAGAGATTTATTTTTGTATGAGACACTTTTCAATGTCGTGTACTTAAGAGTGCAAACGAATACTTAATAATGTAAACACAACGTGTGTCAGTTCACGGTTGGTATGAAAATATGAAGAATATTACTCAGCGTGAAGAAGGAATCTACAATAAGATTACGCCATGTGTTATATATATATATATATATATATATATATATATATATATATATGTCTGTAACTCTTTAAATTTTATACACATTCAAATTCAAATTTTACTCCTATTTTAGTGATCTTAAGGCCACTGGTGATATGAATATACACTCTTGACAGGTGCAATGTGTCCGAACACGGAAGAGCAGATCTCCCATCGTCACCACCCCATCTCTTTCGCCCTCCTCATCTCTCTAGTGAGCAAATGGGGTCCAACATGCTGGCCACCCCGCAGCCCCGGCGGACAGAATGGAGAAGGCGTTTCCTCGGATGATGGTAAGGGAGATGCGCTGGAAGAGCCATTCCATAAGTCCACTTTCCAGTCACAATTTTCGGATTTAATTCTATCCACATGAAAATAATAGTTATTTCACCAAAGTCCCTCATAGATTTAATCGTGTATGTAATTTGCACTTGTATGCTGAACAATTATTTATTTGTTTCCTCGAAATCAATTACGTGTCATCTTTACTGCTAAGTGTCAGTATACAACATACACTATAGGTTTTTATTCTTATGCAAACGACGAATTTACTAAAACAAACAAGTCACAGTTTGTATGATTGTTCTTATATACGTCATTACTTGTATATATGACATAGAAACCCTCGTGTCAAAAATATCTATATAAATAGATCCAGGCCGTCCTAATATAGATTGTCTATGTTTAAAGTTATCCGATTGTGACCACCAACGTCCTCTGTTTATTAGTTAAGCACAGCGAAACAAGGATTGCATTATGTAAAATGTCATTATTTACTAAAATAGTAGTATTAGCGGTGAATTGGCAAAGTCATTAGAAAGTTCTTCGATCCGGCTCTGAGTTCAAATCATACCGGGGATTATTTTGCCGTTCATTCTTTCTACACAGCAAAATAAAATCGCAGTCCAGTATTGGGGTTGCATCTGAAATCTTTACATATTTTCTGTTTCTCCATCCCTTGACCCTTTTGTTTCTGTATGATTTTCTATCTCATTCTCTGGGAGAAATCTGCTGTCAATTGAATATTAACTAATTACAAAATATTTAGATAACAATATTTCTTTTCCTTTTGCTCTATTAATCTCCATAAAACTCAATCGGGACACGTAAGTCACTGAAATAGCATGAACGTAGTAATGTGCAATTGTATCAACCTTTACTCAAAACAAACTACTCCTAGTAATAAGTGCATCTAGCAACATGAACCCCAAGCAATTTGTGTAATTACAAATATGTGTGTCAAGCAATATATGCACATTGCACATTTTACCACGAGAAAAATCTCTGCAAAAAAATCTCTGCACATAGAAATATATACTGCTAGCAATCTGTAGACTAAGCAATCTATATATTCAGGATTATGTACCTCGAGCAATCTGTTTACGTATTATGTGTAACTAGAAATCGGTGCTCTTAGCAACCTATGTTCTAGCATTCTGTATCCCACGCAATTTGTGAACCTAGCAATATGTGCACCTTGCAATCTGAACACCTAGCAATGTCTACTCACTAAAACTGTATGCACCTTGCGTGTTGTATTTAGAGCAATCTGTATATCTAGCAATCCGTGAAATTAACGTTCTGTAGACCTAGCAATCTGTGGACATAGCAAATTTCATCCCTAGCAACCTACGCTCTTAGCCATATGTATCATTAGTAATATGTGCAGCTAGAAGTCTGTGCTCCACCAATACCTCCAATTTTCCAATTTTCCAAATTTCTATATTATATATATCTCGTCTTTTCAAACCATTTGCCCAATTTTTGACATTATGTATGTGCTCATTCACAGTGATCCATATCAAGCATGTTTACTGTAAGAATGTGACTGTAAAAGAACAAGATTAAAATCAATTGCAAATATGTTTAACTCAAATCAATATATCCCTGAACTTGGAAGTAACTATATCCGTGCTAATGTCCATTTTCTGCCATTTTAATAGAAATCAAGATAACCTTAGTATTGTTGTTACTACGGCGACTCATGCAGCAAATGACAAATTAGACTAACACATCTCTCTATATAAACATGTATGTGTGAGTGTGTGTGAGCATACATGCATATATGTAAGACTTATACATATATACATGCAAACATGCGCATATATATGTATATATGTGTATGTGTGCATATATATATGTGTGTATATATATATATACACACATATATATATGAGGGAGCTTATAGATAGGACAACACACGCTGTCTTTTCGTGGGGTAAGTTTTTAATTAATTTTTGTATTCTGAAACATCAAAATACTACAATTTTTTGCTCACTGGACTCGGGAATGTCACGACAGAAGTTTGTGGAAGTTACACAAATATTTTAGTATATTTTACCAGAGCAATCCTTATTTATATTTTACATTTTACATTTACTTACATCTCAATATAACATGGCTAAAATTCAAATTTTGCAAAGAGAAGAAAACGGACAAATGAACTAGATACATCTCACTGTCCTCCACCATCACAATAACGTCTACACTCTCTCCCCACCATCACATGTCATTACCCTATCTAGACTAAAGTCATCGACCTGTTGTCAAACTCTCTACTCTCTGTTGAATGTGTATATATATATATATATATATATATATGTATATATATGTGTGTATATACATCACTCAGTCAAACGACCAGATTTCAACCCCAACATCTACAACAACAACACCGGCACTAATGTTTACAGCAACAACAGCTACAGAATGAATTGAAATGAACATTTACAACAACAACAGCGGCATCAAAAGCTAAAAAAAAAACAAACAAAAAACCCACAAAGAAACAAAAAACTCAAAATTACAAAACACACACACACAGGTACATAACACAACAACAACATCAACTGCCACCACCACCACCGCCAACACCGCCGCCATCACCATCACCAGCGACCGGGCCTTAAGAAAACAACTTTAATAATAATTTTTCTGCTTTTGGCACGGATCCAGCGACTGGTCCAGCGCATCTCTTTTGTTGACTCCGTGGGGATGAAAGGCAAGGTTGACCTCGGCAGGATTTAAGCTCAGAGCGTGGAGAGCCATAACTCTATGCTGTAAAGCAATTATAATAATACTGGACTGTAATACGAACGGCTTCAACTATACAAACTCTTGAAAGTCAACAGTTGACCTAATCTTGTAATCTTGTATCAGTAATGACGGTAATATATATATATATATATATATATATATTGATGAAGGACAAACTTTTTCATATGTAACCCATTTGCAACGCCGCAGCTCCATTATTATCATATTTACACATATATTTTTCCCTCTGCTGCTACCCGTCTGTTTCGTTCTTTGTATCTTTACCCTTTCTAGCAGTCTCTCTCTCTGTTAGCCTCTTCTCACTCTTCACTCACTCATTCTCTGTCACTACTCTCCTCCTCCTCTTCCCGTTTGACCGGTGTGTGATTCTTTTCTCTCGCACGCTGACCAAGCTGGTATGAATTTTTTTTTTCTCTCTCGTCTACGATTTCACAGAACTTATGTTTATCGAATTCGCAGACCAGACCCCTTCTTCCCCCCGTTAGACATGTGCGAAATTCCTTCCTTGCTCACATTTCAACCAGGTTTGATGGTCTTTATTCTCTCGTTCACGATTTCACCGAATTTAAATTCATAGAAATCTGGGACTTGTCTCTTTCTTCATCACTTTCTGTTGCTTAAACCATTTTGTTTGTTTACCCTCACGTCCCCTTTATTTACGTGTTCCAACGACTTTTTTTAGCCGTTGCTCGCACCAACTGGAGGTATATGGTTTTAAAGCGATGAAATGCCTATGATGGTTAGAAGATCACTAATGAAGGACAAACTTGTTCATATGTAACCCATTTGCAACGCCGCAGCTCCATTATTATCATATTTACACACATATATATATATATATATATATATATGTGTGTGTGTGTGTAAGTGAGTAGCGTGTGTGTGTGTGTGTAAGTGAGTAGCGTGTGTGTGTGTGTCAGTGAGTAGCGTGTGTGTGTGTGTGTAAGTGAGTAGCATGTGTGTGTGTGTGTGTAAGTGAGTAGCATGTGTGAGTGTGTGTGTGTAAGTGAGTAGCGTGTGTGTGTGTGTTTGTATGTATGAGTGTTGCTGTGTGCACGCGTATGTATGCGTGTGTGTGCGCGCATATGTATGCGCGTGTGTGTATGTCGTACGTATAAGTGTCAATAAGTGAATTTTTTTTTTCTTTTTTTTTGCGCGCGGGGTCATAGAAATAATCGGGCTGGATGCCCGATCGCGCAGTTAAACGACTGGGAGTGAAGAACCCCTAGCCCTTATCAG
Organism: Eledone cirrhosa; assembly: GCA_964016885.1. Taxonomy (NCBI): domain Eukaryota; kingdom Metazoa; phylum Mollusca; class Cephalopoda; order Octopoda; family Eledonidae; genus Eledone; species Eledone cirrhosa. Next base: position 54,797,414 of record OZ024746.1, read on the forward strand.
GGCATTCTTCTAGGAGAGGGCATCTCAGGAAACTGGGTTAACTCCGACATATAACCTGCGGCTCAGTAGTTACCGATGATGTTGATCTTTTCTTCTTTTCGGGTTATAGCTACTGTCGCTCAGAGAGTGGGATTAGCTCAGTGCACAGTCTTTCCTCACTTTAAAAATATTCGTCACGCACAGGCATTGCACGAGAGCATTAATAATCATTAATAGTGTACTATTATTATTATTATTATTGTTACTATTATTATTACTTTTTCTTTTTTTTTTCTTTCAAATTCAATGATGTTCCAGAACAATATAAAAGGGATAATTGGCAATATAGGTTCTGGAACAAAAAAGATAATTGGCAATAAGGGCAGGGGCCCCAAGTTATCACAGCCTGGGCCCGCTCGTCATCGTGCCATTGTAATAGAGCCAAACAAGGCATTTAGTCTTGGCTGCTGTAACGTACGGACGCTGCTTGACAGGGATTCCTTGGAGCGTCCTGAACGAAGGACCACTCTTGTTGCAAAGGAGCTTCGACGTTACGATCTATACATCGTGGCTTTATCTGAGACGAGGTTAGCTGGAGATGGTCATCTTACGGAATTTTGTGGAAAATATACATTCTTCTGGAAAGGAAGAGATGAAAGAACCAGAAGAGAGGCTGGGGTAGGATTTGCTGTTCAGACTGTACTTGTGAATAAATTAGAAGAATTCCCAGTAGGGATTAGTGAGCGTCTTATGTCCATGAGCATTCCGCTAGACAAGGGAAGATACGCGACCCTGGTGAGTGTGTATGCTCCAACTATGAATTCTGTCGATGAAGAAAAAGTGTCCTTTTAACATGCCTTAAAGGTGTTTTAAGAAATATCCCTCAGGCAGACAAAGTCATCGTGCTTGGTGACATTAATGCTGGAGTGGGTAGGGATTTTAAGACATGGAATGTAATCGAAAGGCATGGGGGGGGGGAGAGTGTAACAACAATGGTATGCTCCTGCTGCAGATGTGTGAGGAGCTGGATCTGTGTTACCAACACCGTGTTCCAACAAAATAACAATTTCAAGACCACATGGATGCATCCTGCATCTAAGGAATGGCATATTTTGGACAACGTCCTATGCAGCATGCGTGACAGACAGGATGTGCAGTGTGTTCGTGCTCTTCGTGGAGCTGAGTGCTGGACGGACCACCGCCTGGTACGCGCAAAAGTGAAACTAATCACTAAACGTAAAATCCGGGCTCCTGGTGTTGCCCTGCCCAAAAGATTGAATGCTGCTCGTCTTAAGGATAAAAATGTGAAGAGGACATTGGAAGAAGAGATGCAGGCTGCAGATCTTGGTGAGGATTGGCCGACCCTTAAAAAGTCGGTTTATGATGTAGGCAGGCGTGTTCTGGGATTGGTGCAGAGAAAACATCAGGACTGGTTTAATGGGAATGATGTACATGTAGAAGACTTGTTGGCTGATAAGAGGCGTGTTCTGTCACGCTACTTGACGGCAAAACCACAGGATAGGAATACGTTGCATGAGGAACTCAAGGATGTAAAATCACGTGTTAGGCGGAGTTTTTCTCAGATGAAGGATCATTGGTGGAGTGAGAAGGCTGGTGAGATACAAACTGCGTCAGATTCCAATAATACAAAGCTGTTGTAGTCTCTTGTGTGAGGTTTATGGACCGTCGTCTTCTCTGGTGACACCGCTTCGCAGCAAGGATGGCAAATAACTTCTTCTTGACTCACAAGGAATTCTACGAAGGTGGCGAGAGCACTTTGATGATCTTTTCAATCAGCCGTCTGTCGTCAGTGAAGATTTCCTCAAATTCCCGAAAGTCCTGTGAAAGTAGCTCTCGCAGAACCTCCGACGCTTGTGGAGGTTGCAGTGGCTATTTCGAAGCTGAACAGTGTAAGATCTCCAGGTATGGATGGCATACATGCTGAACTCCTACAATATGGTGGTGAGAGACTCGTGCAACATCTTCACTCTTTGTTTGGCAGGATATGGGCTAATGAATCCGTACCTGAGGACTGGAGAGATGCAGTAATGGTGGTCTGTACAAGGGAAAGCGTAACATGAATGGTTGTGGGAACTACAGAGGTATATCATTGCTTTCTGTCGTAGGGAAAGTTTTATGTAGGGTGCTTCTGGACCGTCTGCTGACACATATTGCAGATTGTGTTCTCCCTGAAAGTCAATATGTTTTTCGTGCTGGACGCGGCACTACTGATATGATCGTTTCAGTTAGACAGCTCCAAGAGAAATGCATGGAACAAGGCTTGGATCTGTATCAGGTTTTTGTCGATCTGACAAAAGATTTCGATACTCTTAACAGAGATGCATTATGGAAGGTTCTCCAGAAACTTGGCTGCCCTGATAAGTTCCTTGCTTTAGTTAGGTCTTTCCATGACGACATGATGGCTTGGGTTAATGTCGGAGGTAACATGTCGGAGCATATCTCACTAAAAAATGGAGTGAAACAGGGGTATATTCCAGCACCGACCCTGTTTGCCATATACTTTGAAATGCTTTTCTGTATTGCATTCAGGAATTGCTAGCATGGTGTTTACATCCAATATTCAACCTCAGGCAGCATATTTAATATCAGGCGCTTTGCTGCAAAGACAAAAGTATTTACATCAATCATAAGAGACCTCTTGTATGCAGATGATTGCGATCTTGTAGCGCACACAGTGATATGCAGCACATTCTGAATGCATTTTCTGACGCTTGCACTGCCATAGGATTGACTGTCCGTCTCAAGAAAACCGTCGTCATGTACCAACCTGCCCGTGGTAAGCAGTACACTGAACCTAACATCTATGTGTATGGTAAACAACTTGGAATGGTTGATCAGTTTGTCTACCTAGGAAGCACTGTCAATCGATACAGCAACCTTGACAGTGAAATCTCACTTAGGATTAGGAAAGCAAGTGATGCTTTCGGAAAGCTAGAAAGGCGACTCTGGGGTCGGCGAGACATATGCAGGAGGACAAAGGTAAAGGTGTACAGGGCATGTGTGCTCTCTTGTCTTATTTATGCCTGCGAGACCTGGGTCACATATCGACACCACCTTATGCAATTGGAGCGTTTCCATCAGTTGTGTCTCAGATGGATCCATGGCGTTCACTGGAGGGACTACATCAATGATGTCGAGATTTTGGAAAGCTCTATGTGTGACAGTATAGAAGCCCTTGTGCTTAAGCAACGACTCCGTTGGAGTGGTAACTTGCCAGGATGAAGGATTCTAGAATACCAAAACAACTCTTTTATGGAGAGTTGGTTAAAGGAAAACGACCGCCACATAAACCAAAAAAGAGGTATAAGGATTCCTTGAAAGCCTCTCTGAAAGACGCTAACATCTCTGCTGATAGATGGGAAAATATTGCTGCTGATCGTAATAAATGGAGAAAGACTGTATATGAGGGAAAAGTTGCCTTTGAGGCATCTCGAATCGCATACAAGAAACTAAAGCGGGATGTGAGGAAGAGCATTGCTGTTGCACTTCCAGACGGCGAGGGTCCTCCTATGGTGCTGACATGCAGCGTATGTGCGAGACTCTGCCTAAGCAAAGCTGGACCCGAACGTCCTCTTCGCAGTCATAAAGTAAGACCAGTGGTTGACTACCAGGCTGCTGTTGGAGATGCTACTCATCATGCTTGCCAAACATGTGGTAGAGAATGTAAATCAGCAGGAGGGCTCAAGCGACATGCAAAAGTACACGAACTCCAACCACAGCCGACTATTCCCAGTGAATGTTTTGGTGCCGACTCTGTGCAAGACATTTTAGATCATACGCTGGGCTAAAAAGCCACATTCGATCGCAGCGCTGTTAGTTGCTATCGTGTGTGTGTGTGTGTATATATATGTTTATGTGTGTGTGTGTGTATGTGTATATATATAGGTATGTATATGTGTGTGTATATATGTGTGTGTGTATGTGTATGTATATATGTATATATGTATATATATGTATGTATATATGTATATATATATGTATATGTATATGTATATATATATATGTATGTATATATGTATATATATATATATATATATATATATGAATATATATATATGTATGTATATATGTATATATATATATATATATATATATATATATATATATATATATATATATATATATATTTATTAAAATAACAGATTAAAGTTTAAGCAAAGAATCGCTGCTTTCACCCTTAACGGGATCTTCTGAAACTAACAAAGTCAATCTGTAAACGCAGAACTGGATATTTCAAAAAACGTTGCAACCGGAGGAAGACAGGAAGACGATACTTTGGTTCGTGGTAACGTTCGCTGGCAAAGAACGGGAAAAAACGAATAATACGTCATTAATAGGAGCGGTGAAAAACAATTACGTGCAAAGACAAAACCACGTTTATGGTATAAAAGAGGTCGTAGACTAATGTTCTCTTAAGTGGTGCATAGAGACGTTCTCTGGCAATGAAGGAAAAAACGAAGATAACAAGTCATATGTGGAGCGTGGAGAACAATAGCACGCAAAGACAAAACCACGTAAATGGTATAGCAGAAATCGTAGACTAACATTCTAACTAGGAGACCAAATGAATCTCCGCTACAGAGTTAAGAACAAAGTAAATAAATACAATACAGAAGTAATAGGAACAAATAAATACATACACGCAAACAGATACGTAAATACACAAGCATACACGAAACCACGCACATATAAACATGTGTGTGTGTGTATGTTTGTGTACAAATAAATAAATAATTATATAAACGTATATAAGTAAATAAATACATATATAACAAGCGCACACGCATACCTACATATAAGTACACGAATGTTCGGAGACGTAAGTCAACTAAAACAAGAAGTACACATATACACACACCCACCATACGTACGAACCTGCACACTCACACGGACGCAAAACTCCCGTATACACATAGCCAAACTCTAAATACCAGAATATGTAAAAATTATACGCTATAACAGTCAAATATACGTACGAGAAGGTATACATACCTTCACAAAACATAGGGGTAATATATACTTACCTATGCAAATACGTAAA
>OZ024746.1:54809954-54812454 GCA_964016885.1 Eledone cirrhosa
GTTATGTAAATACAAAACCTTATGCAGTTATAACTATTTTACATACACCCTAAATAGTGGTAGGCAGTAATGCATTACTACCTTATTACCAGTAAGTTAAGTAGCTCAATGTAAAAACATCAGATGATTTACAGAGCAGTTATATGAGATATAAGAATCAAAGAACTGTTCAAAACATTATTGTGCTTACAGCTGTTTCCTCCAAACCGAGGTTTGGATTCTTCGGAGCAATTTATTAATGCATGGACATTTATATGACCTCCTTTTCAGCCGAGAGATATACCGATACATATTCAAACATTGTGGGTCAACATTCATTACAGAATTTAGAGTGGCAGTACACACTTCGAGATTACATTTATATTAAGAGGTACAATCAAAAATCAAAAATACAGGTTAAAATACAACATGAAGATAAGCGGTTATATAGTGCAAATGTTATATTTGTGGCACGCATATGCGTCTTGTTTATATAGTGTGGCAGAGAGATATGTGTGGTAGAGGCACTTAGGTAGGTAAACAAGAGTGTTAGGTTGGTAGATCTGGTGGCAAATTCTTTACATGATTGATATAGTCTGTGTGTGGAGAAATGTTATAAGCATTAAAAATAGTGCAAGCATTAAAAGTGTTAAAAGTATTGGAGATGCACAGCGAAGGGATGTCAAGAATTTCATGTACTTCGACATTTTCATGGTCAGGGGAGTGTATTTTTCGATTATATGCCCCTCACATAATCCACGACAATTCGATATTGAGCGTTTGACAATCCAATTAGAGATCGTAGTCTGGTGTTCTTTAGTTCAATACAGGAGGCTGTTACGTTTCGAGAAACGCCATTGAATACTACCCGGAAGTGTGTGTGTGGCTAAGGGGAGTTAATGCATGCGGGGAGGTAACTCCGGGGTTTCTATACCTAGCTATTAAAATGTGTCACAATGTAAACCCTAATTTCGATGGTGATGCGCATCCTCCAAAAAAAATGTTTAAAGCATAAAGTGTATTAACTATAGAGTAGTTTAATTAAGTTATGCTGAAGGTGTTCATATTATTATGGTGGATTAACCCCCATCGTAAGGTGCCACAAATGGAAATTATAGATGATGAGCGAGGATTCTAAATTAATGATCTCTGTGGTTGTAGTCTACTCATAGGACCAGGCGCGGTGATTGCAGGATTGCTTCAGGACCCAATGATCTCTGGTAAGTGCTGGGTCATCGCTTGCTACATTGGATGTCGAAAGATAATCATCCCCAGGCCGGCCAGAGGTCAATCCGCAGTCCTCGCGACCCCTCTCTGACCGCCAGATCATCCATATATGTACAACCCGCACGCCAGTTGCAATGCATTCACTCACTGCGCTCAGCAGCCTGGTCCTACTGCTCAACAGCGTTACTAGATTAAATCGTTTTTCATCTGTCTAAGGAAGGTGTTTCCTCTGCACAACACTATCAAACCGATCAATTCATGCTCAAATTACCCATAGAGCGGTGTAGTGCCGTTCAAGTGGGTGGATGTTGTCACATCTGACGTAGAGGTATAAATGGGTATTCTCCCTGCGAAGGGTTCCAGAGGGATGTCGTTGTTTGTGTTATATTAGATCAGTTAGTGTTGGGTATGTAGTATAAGGTGTGCCTCTGGTGTTTGATGCTAGATGTGGTGTTAGGTTCCAGTCCGACATTGCTCTATATTGGGCTTAAAGTTTTGGAAGGAATGTCTGAATCGGTGCTGGCAAGTTGCAAACACCTCAGATTTTTTGTTAAGTAGGTTACGGTTGGAGAAGATAATATTGTGTGTCTCTAGTATACAGAGGTTACAAAATTTATTAGGTGGTTTGTACGAGATCGCGCTACCTATCACTTCCCATTTGAGTGTGTATGGTTTATTTTTAGTTTTTAGATAGTCTATGTAGCTATAAAGTGAGGTGGAGTTTGCTAGGCTGTGCTTTTTGAACGAGTGGATGTGCGAATTATATCTGATTTTGAAGCAGTTAGAAGTGGAGCCTACATAGGTTTCTGAAGAGTTGCTAGTCGTGACGGTGCATGAGTATATGATATCCTTGGTTAGGCATTTTTTATCTAAAGGGCAGGTTCTATAAGCTCTACAGTTACAATTATCCTGTGCGTTAGGATGCGCATCACCATAGAAATTAGGGTCATATAACTGTCCATGCATTAATAAATTGCTCCGAAGAATCCAAACCTCGGTTTGGAGGAAACAGCTGTAAGCACAATAATGTTTTGAACAGTTCTTTGATTCTTATATCTCATATATATATGTATACATTTATAAATATATATGTATACATTTATATATATATATGTATACATTTATATATATATATATATGTATACATTTATATATTTATATATATATACATTTATATATATATATATATATATATATATATATATATGTATACATTTATATATATATATATATATATGTAGCTAAATCTACCAAGAGTTTACGGTAGTGTCCAATCCGTATGAAGAACTCAATG
>OZ024746.1:54817454-54822454 GCA_964016885.1 Eledone cirrhosa
GCGATCCTTGTCTAAATTCTCATTATTAACGTAAAGATGCAATCCTGTCGCTTTTTTATACTTTTCAAGAATATATTTTTAATGCTGTTTCATGTAGTATATGAGTTTTAGTCAATAAGGTTTTGATGATACAAAGTTAAGATTTAGTTTTAATCAATTAATACTTTGGTACGTAGTATGAGAATCCACATGTAGGTAATTTTTCACTATAAATCTTTTGGTTAGTAATGCATTTGGAGAGTAATTGCTGCTTTTATGAATGCAGTTGTTTGACGTCAAATTTGAATTAATTCTACTGATAGTATTGGTATATCATGAGAATAACCGATTCTATGCCTGCTCGCAGATATTTCAGTGTAATTAACAGATGTGTTCGGGTGAAATAAAATATTTTGATGTTCAAGCCTTTCCCAAAACCTTTATAAAATATATAAATCATTTGAAAATAGAAATTCTCTCAATGCTGCAGATTCTATTGTGTCTATGATTAAGTATGTCTTGCTGCTGTGATTTACACATATACACGTGTATAAGAATGTCTAAAGACATACATGTATAGGTAACACACACACAGACATATATATATATATATATAACAATATATTTAGAAACACACAGATACATGCGGACACACACATATACATGAATGCATCCACACCCAACCGTGAGTTAATGGTGCCAACCTTACCGATGCTGCTCAATGAATGACTGGGACAGACCAATCCGGTTGAATTAGACTGAACCAGTATCAGAGTTAAAAATACAAAAGGCGGAGGGGGAGATAGTCACGCGATATAACGGTCGAGAAACAGAGCTAAGCCTCTTATAACCCCGAAGAAAATACCACGGAGGCGGAGGGGGTATTTATATCGAAGCCGTAGAAGAGGTGGTGAAGGAGGCGAGAAGTATGAGTAATGGCAGCTTTCCAGCAGTCACCACACTTCAAAGATTACTCGACCAGAGGGAGTTATGAACAATATATTTAGAAACACACAGATACATGCGGACACACACATATACATGAATGCATCCACACCCAACCGTGAGTTAATGGTTCCAACCTTACCGATGTTGCTCAATGAATGACTGGGACAGACCAATCCGGTTGAATTAGACTGAACCAGTATCAGAGTTAAAAATACATTATGAAGAGAGAAGAAACATTTAGATATAATTAGTAATAAAATGTATCATACCTAAACTGCTCCTAGATTCCTCGACTACGTAGTTTCGTGGCATAAACAAAAACAATACATCATAAAGATATAGAGTCTTTGCGAGGTCTGCCGACTTATCAAGAGGATACCTCATTTTACTAGCTTCAAGAACGCGTCTACACGACGTGAGAAAGAATCCCAAAAGGCGGAGGGGGAGATAGTCACGCGATATAACGGTCGAGAAACAGAGCTAAGCCTCTTATAACCCCGAAGAAAATACCACGGAGGCGGAGGGGGTATTTATATCGAAGCCGTAGAAGAGGTGGTGAAGGAGACGAGAAGTATGAGTAATGGCAGCTTTCCAGCAGTCACCACACTTCAAAGATTACTCGACCAGAGGGAGTTATGAACAATATATTTAGAAACACACAGATACATGCGGACACATATACATGAATGCATCCACACCCAACCGTGAGTTAATGGTGCCAACCTTACCGATGTTGCTCAATGAATGACTGGGACAGACCAATCCGGTTGAATTAGACTGAACCAATACCCCTCCGCCTCCGTGGTATTTTCTTCGGGGTTATAAGAGGCTTAGCTCTGTTTCTCGACCGTTATATCGCGTGACTATCTCCCCCTCCGCCTTTTGGGATTCTTTCTCACGTCGTGTAGACGCGTTCTTGAAGCTAGTAAAATGAGGTATCCTCTTGATAAGTCGGTAGACCTCGCAAAGACTCTATAACTTTATGATGTATTGTTTTTGTTTATGCCACGAAACTACGTAGTCGAGGAATCTAGGAGCAGTTTAGGTATGATACATTTTATTACTAATTATATCTAAATGTTTCTTCTCTCTTCATAATGTATATATATATATATATATATATATATATGTATATATATATATATATATATATATATATATATATATATCCATAAATGCATACGAAAACACACACACACATATATAGACATACACTCACATGTGAATATATATTCTGATGCGGGAATATATATGAATATATTGTGCTTTTGAAGTCCCATAATCATGTACATCCACCACAGAGGTCTGTGAATGCTTGTCTTTTTCATATCTAGATAGATACATATATAGTAATGACAAGATTCTCTTTGTTATAAATTTATACATATATTTATATATTTATACATATTTATATATATATATATATATATATACATACATATATTTATATGTATGTATATATATTTATATGTATATATATATATATATATATATATATATATATATATATATATATATATATATATATATATATATATATGTATATTATTCAATATATGTGTATATATATAGTATTAAGGATACTATTTATGGTTATGTATGTAATAAAGCCTTTTATGGTTATATATTTGTTATACAAACCCCAAATAGTGAAAGATAGTAATTAATTACTATCTTATTACCAGTAAGATAAATAGCTCAATGTAGTAACATCTGTTGTTTTACAGAGCAGTTATATGGAGATTACAATAATCAAAGTTCAGTTTAAATCATTTATTTGCTTACAATTGTTTCCTCCAAACCGAGGTTTAGATTCTTCGGAGCAACTATTAAGTGATCTATAACATACTTGACCTCCTTTTCAACACAAGAGACATATAAAAACATATGCACGTATTGACCCACAGTGGGATGACATCCATCAAAATGATATAGCATGGCAATTTACATATAAAGGTTAAAGGATAAGAATAAAAATAAAAATAAAAATAAAAATAAAAATAAAAATAAAAATAAAAAAGATAAAATTGAAGCATTGGCAGCTTATGAAGATAAAGCAAGAGGAAAGTTTAGAGTAGTCAGTGTATGAAACAATCTCACGTGTAGCATGCACGCGTGTCTTATTTATACAGGATTAGAGGGCGTCAGATTGTTACTTGCAGCGTCAGGCAGTTGAAGCAGGCAATTGATATTATTATGTGGGCTGAATTATTGAATCATTTTCTCGTATACACCTATATGATATACAATCCCCAATGTAGAGAAACACCGAAATATCAAAAATATCAAACATATTATAAAACATATTATATCGTAGGCAAAACAGTACCACTGTCTTCGCGTACACCACCACTCACATAATCCATGAGACGCAATATATAGAACACGGGTCTATCGTATAATCCACGATGGTTCAGCATATAACCAAGTTATAAACCATATCATGTCGATTCTTAATTAATAAATCATGTTGTTTAGTTTTGTGTGATGATATTATATTCCGGAAGTGTGTGTGTGACCAAGGGGAGTTAATGCGTAAGGGGAGGTAACTAGCTATTTTTCTTAGTTAAATTTATTATCCTAAATTACATTAATGGCATTATCAGTAAAAAATTCTAGATAAAATCATTGCTTTATCTTGCTTTATCTTCATAAGCTGCCAATGCTTCATTTTTATCTTTATTTCTATTTTTATTTTTATTCTTATCCTTTAACCTTTATATGTAAATTGCCATGCTATATCATTTTGATGGATGTCATCCCACTGTGGGTCAATACGTGCATATGTTTTTATATGTCTCTTGTGTTGAAAAGGAGGTCAAGTATGTTATAGATCACTTAATAGTTGCTCCGAAGAATCCAAACCTCGGTTTGGAGGAAACAATTGTAAGCAAATAAATGATTTAAACTGAACTTTGATTATTGTAATCACTATATAACTGTTCTGTAAAACAACAGATGTTACTACATTGAGCTATTTATCTTACTGGTAATAAGATAGTAATTAATGACTATCTTTCACTATTTGGGGTTTGTATAAAAAATATATAACCATAAAAGGCTTTATTACATACATAACCATAAATAGTATCCTTAATACTATTAACTGCTCCATATTGTTGAGCTGATATACAATAAATTACTAGCATGCTGATCAAAGACCAACTCCCTATGTCAACCAAGAACATACCTATACCACCCCAAAATACATATGAAAAGTTATTGATCAACAGTGTAAACTCCTTTATCAATCGAGTGATATGGAGGACATTCCATTATGATAAAAACAAATCTAGCAAGAATAGTAATGCCGAAAAATTTGACTCCTTCGGCTTTAAAACCTTTCGAAGCCCCCCTAATAACACACTACTAAACCAATTCGAAAATGACCTAATAAAACTAGTTAAGAATATTAAATACAAAAAACACCGTAATAAAAACAACACCTTCTTAAACAAACTTAGCACCTCTATTAATGATTTCAAAACTAGTGGTAAAATGTTTGTACATGCCGACAAAACTAATAACATATACAGCCTAGATTATAATACTTATAGAAAGTTTATATATAATGAACTACATAAAAGCTACTGGAAAACCACTATGAAAAACTTAGAAGATATTAATATGGAAGGCTATAATATAGTATCCAAACTAGGGCTCCAGAGACATACACAACCTTATACCCCAAACCCCCCTAGATTCTCTCTGAAGGACCATAAGGAGGACTTCATTAGCAACCCCTCGATTAGACTCATCTGCCCCTCCAAGTCTGACATTGGCATTATCAGTAAAAAAATTCTAGATAAAATCATACCACAGATTAAACACAAGATTTACCTTAAACAATGGGCAAATACGGGTGAAGTGATTGAATGGTTCAAAAACATCAAAGATAATAATGATAAAAAATGTATCCAATTTGATATCAATTCTTACTACACCTCTATTTCCCCTATCCTACTAAATAAGGCACTTATAATGGCCATGGACAACAGTGACCTGACTAGACCCCAGATTGATGTCATACTTGCAGCCCGTAAAACACTAATCACTTTTGAAGACCAATTATG
>OZ024746.1:54827454-54829954 GCA_964016885.1 Eledone cirrhosa
GGACTCTTTACTATCTCAAATTGCAATATAGTTAACCTTAATATTATTAAGAACAATATACGTAATCTCTTTAACCAACATAACCTAAAAATTGAATTTGATAACAGTATCAAACTAGCTAATTTCTTGGACACTGGCCTATATTACCCTTACCATAAAAACAATGAGAACCTAAATTATGTTAACTTTAAATCTAACCATCCTACCAATATCAAGAATGCTATAGTTAGTAATATTGGAAAAAGAATATCTAACATATCTTCTAATAAAAACATCTTTGATGCTAACGCCAATTACTATAATAACGCACTTTCTAAAGCCGGCTATCCTGATAAAATCAAATATAGTAAAGAAACAAATTCTAGAAAAATTTATTGTAGAATAATTAATCATGATCATTCCAATAACTTTAATAAAAGACCTAGATACAAAAACATAATCTGGTATAATGCTCCTTTCTCCATCTCTATTCATAACAATATTCCTAAATTATTCTTTAGTGCCTTAAATAAATGCTTCCCTCCCTCACATATCTATAGTAAAATATTTAACAAACACACCATAAAAATTTTCTTATTCTACATCCTCCAATATTTCCAACATTATCTCTATTATCTCTAAACACAACAATAAAATACTAAATACTAAATCTCTTCCTTCCAACACAGAGTTTCATAATAACAGTAATAGTACACCCGACGTCATTGTAAACCCTATGCTAATTTCTGTAAACCCAAATACAACGTCAAACACAACTTCGCTAAATGTTCATAATCCAACTCTAAATCAAGAAACTATTATTCCTATCGCAAACAACTTCTCCAATCCAATTCCTTCTATAGATAACACTAGGTCACTCATTAATAATCTCTCTAATTGCAACTGCCGCATTAAAAATAAATGTCCTCTCAACAACCATTGTCTTGATAAAAACTTAATTCATGAATGTAAAGTTATAACTATCACCAATTTCTTCACCTATTTTGGCTCCACTTCCACCTCTTTTAAAGCTCGTCTCTATAATCATCATTCATCTTTTAAATACAAACTTAAAAGAACCAACACGGCTCTCTCAGAACTCATATGGTCCTTGAAAGACAAAAACATTAAATATGCCATCTTTTGGAAGAAGGTTTCTTCTGCGTTTTCATACTTGAACAGCTCTCTATCTAAAATCTGTAATCTCTGCCTAAATGAAAAATTTACCATTATCTCTAATCTAGATTCTATAATAAATAGACGTACAGATTTGTTTTCTATCTGCTTGCATAAATTCCATAGGACTTTTCACAAAGTATACAGCTAATATTCAATTCTTTATCAATTTAGAATCTTTTCTCAAAGGCACATATACATACACCTCTTTTAAAAATATACCCATCTTCCTACCTTACTTCAAAGGGTATTATACACTCTATACTACTTGTTTACTCATTACCCTCACTATCTTCACCTTGTAAAATCCTTCGTAACATATACATTTGGTTTTTTGACGCTAGATTATTCATCCTTAATTTATTATTTTTTTCTCCCAATCATCTAACTCATTCTTAATACATATTAACTCTTTCTTCACACATATTATCAATTCCTTCAATATACAAACATTAACTTCACATTATTTTTCTCAAATCCTACAATACACAAAACTTAATAATTTTTTTAATACATATTAACTCTTTCTTCGCACATATTATCAATTCCTTAATAATACAAACCTTAACTTCACATTATTTTTCTCAAATCCTTCAATACACAAACCTTAATAATTTTTCTCTTCGTTAATTTTCAAATTTCCATAATACTTGTAAACATACACACAATTTTTTTGACGTTAGAATATTCATCCGCAATTATTATTTTTTTTTCTCTCTATCATCAAACTTTTTAATCTCAATACATATTAACTCCCTCTCCTTCTTCGTACATTTTTTTCCCTTCGTTAATTTTCAAATTCTTTTAATTTATACATTATCTTCCAACGGTTTTCAACCTCTCTATGTAAAACAATATATCTTTTCTCAGTTATAAAAACTATCTCTTTCTCTCTATCACCCATCTCTCCCTCTCCACCTTCACTCTCATCTCCTCCCCTTTTTCATCCTTTCCACCCCCCCCTCTCTAAATAAAATATTTTTCCCAATATCACACATCAATCTAAAATTACTTTTCATATGTTGATTTAAAACTGCACTATCCACAAGTGTTTTTTAGCCTTCATATCATGTCCTCCTGTTTTATCTGATGAAAACACAAATATTATTGCATGATGATGTTTGTTTTTGAAATGCGCATAATAAAATACATGGAACACCTTTAACCATCTTTTGATCTTATAAATTACATATATATATATATATAGACATATATATATATATACATATATATATATATATACACATACATATATAAATATATATATATATATATATATATACATATATAAATATATATATATATATATATATATATATATATATATATATATATATATATATAT
>OZ024746.1:54837454-54839954 GCA_964016885.1 Eledone cirrhosa
CAAGAATTCACGAAAGACATTGAAAGCCGAACGGTCAAGTTTCGGACCATCAACAACAGTACAAAAAAACCTGAACAGCCTTCTCAAGCAGATATCAAAACAGTACTCGCAGAAGTACTGAATGAAACAACTTTCATAAGAAAAGACAGACTGTATGGAAGCCTAGCAATTATCATGAAGAACGAATCGGCGGCAAAAAAATGTGCTTTGTCACCGATTCGTTCGAAAAATTTCACCTTTTATCCATCTTATATGGGGAAAAAAACTCAACGCATATGGCTGGATGCAATGATGCCAGATGTGGACTACTGCTGGCTCATAGCTGGCTTCATCGATCCAGTGAATGACAACGTGATTTCCATTGGGAAAACCACAGGCAATGCGTTCAGTGGAACAGGTATAGAGCTGGTAGTACAAATGAAGCCTGAACGCATCGCCCAAATACCCGACAGAATCCTATTAGAGGACCACGGGTATATAAACATTAGCGTGGAGGGGAGAAGGCCGTCCTGCCATATCTGTGCAGGCAGAGGGCACCTGAAGGCCGCTTGTCCCCAACTCAACAAAAAGAAAACCCTGCTACCAACACCAGCTCCACCACCACCACCACAACAGATAAACAAACAACAAAACTCAGTCCCACCCAACCCGTCCCTCAGTAACACCACAACACCACCACAACACAAACAGTCACAACACATTACCCCAAAACAAAATACAGGCCCACCCAACCTCTCACTCAATAAAACAACACAACCACCGCAGACACAACACACAACACAGTCTAACATAGTGACATCCATCTCCCCCACAAAGAAAACCAACACGGAAACATTACCAGCAAACATACCTCTTCCCTCCAACACTGAAGATAACCCAACGAATTCGGAGGAAGAAACGGAGTCCTTCAGACAGATTAAAAGGAAAAAAAGAAAACATGTGCAAAACACACAAGGACAAACAACCCCCACCCAAATCGCAACACAATCTAACAAAACAGAAAACACCCCTCCAGCAACAAACAAAACCAAACCTGCCCCTCCCCTCTTCGAAACACTCACACCATCGGAAAAAAAGACATTACACTATACTTACATCAACAGAAACAATAATAAATTAAATGAACTCATATACAATAATCCTTCGGTACAAACCGAAGGTGTAAACTTTGTTTCATCAGAAAACCACCCACATTTAAAACTAATAAAAATCCCAATGAACCTCTACCAAAAACTAAAAAAGGATTTTAAGGAGGACGTAGGACCACCCTCTGTCAAACCCATAAACCGCGTCCTACTAAAAAGCTTTCCCCCTCCCCTTCCCCTCCCCAACACAACTCCAAACACCCCAACCCCACCACACACCGACGACCCCACACCACCACAAGACACCCCTTCACCCAACACCCCCGACCCCATGGAAGTCGTGCAACCCGAACCCCGGGAAGCGGAAAGGTAGGTCTCTACACTCTCCTTTGGCTCTGCCGCCCACATGGATGTGTTAAGAGTAGGATGTTTGAATGCACGTGGCCTGGGCTCAACTTGGAAGCAAGCAAAGCTTCTAAATGACCTCAGGTCATGTAGTATAAATGTAATGGTTATCTGTGAGACTCGAATCAGCGTCATGCGGCAGCTGGCCCCCACCTTCGATGACTTTGAGGTGCATGCATCTCTCTGTCAACCTGGAGGTGGGGGTGGGGTTGTCGTGCTGATGCAAAAACACCTGGGTCTTGCCGTACAGGTTGTGCACTCGGACCCGGAGGGTCGTTTGTTGGTGCTAGACGTTGGCAGTAGTGAAAGTGCGGCCTTGAGACTGGTCGCCGTCTACTCCCCTTTCGGAGCTGAACGGCCCGACTTCTTCCAGCGTTTGGAGACTTTTCTGGGAACGTCGCGTTCCCTGCTTCTAGCGGGGGATTGGAATGACATCCTAGATGCACGTTGGGACTATGCAGGAGCATGTCCTAATAGAGGGGGGTGTAACAGCCTCAAGGGGTTACTCGACCGTTTTAACTTGGTCGATAGATATCGACTAGATTTTCCAACTGTGCCTACCTGGACTTGGAGAAACCACAGTGGTCAATCTAGATCGTACTTAGATAGATTCTTAGTTAGAAGTAAGGATAGGGACATATTAAGCTGTCCAGAAATGCGCACGGTTGGCTACACGGATCACAAATTAGTGACCTGCGTGGTCAATCTCGAGAAAACACATAGACAGGGTCCCGGTTACTGGAAACTTAATTTGTCTTTACCGGCAAAAGAGACTTACAGAAACCGGATTAGCAGATTAGTTAAGGAGAGGTTGACGGGTGCAATCGTCAACAACCGATGGTGGGCATCTCTCAAAAGAGAGATTAGAACAGAATCAATAAGTTATAGCAAGATGTTAGCTGCCAATAGGAATAGAAACGAGAAAGAATTAACAGGTAAATTAGAAGAGGCAATCAAGAGCGAAGATGTGGCCAGAGTGCTGGCATCGAGGACGGCATTGAACCAGTTTT
>OZ024746.1:54857454-54879954 GCA_964016885.1 Eledone cirrhosa
ATTAGTATGATACTCCCAAAGTACAAGTATATATGTACATATATGTGTGTGTGTATATATATATATATATATATGTGTGTGTGTGTGTACATACATTTATTTCTCTTAGTATATATCATATATATATATATATGTATTGTATGATGTGTGTATCTCTGTATATATATATATATATATATATATATATATATATATATATATATATATATATATATATATATATATATATATATATATAGGAGAGAGTGAGAGAGATGTGCGTGTATATCTATTATTCAGAAAATTATAATTTTACATCATTTTCGCTGAAACACATTTCGAAATGCCAAATGGAGGGAAAGTATTTAACAGAAACATTAAAAAACAAAAACCATAAACCCCCTCATTCAATTTGTCAAATTTTAAGTAAATTTGCCTTCTCATTAATATTGTTTAAACTAAATATTCATTGTAAATATCTGGCGTCATGGGAAGCAGCCATGAAGCTAGTCTTTTGAAAATTCTATTAATCAAACACTATTTGATTACTATTTGCCGATATGACCGAATCGTCTGAGAACTAAAAATATAACTTGTTTATTGGATAAAAATGGAATATATTTCATGAGATCCTCAATGTCAATTTATTTACTATATTATAACTTGCAGGGTAATTAGAGAGGAACTCAGGAAATATAGCTTTAAAAGTTTTAAAAATACATATACACACACATAAACAATACCCACATCCAACCTATCTACCGTATATTACCTCATTAACTCTTAATAGATTAATAGATATAAGAAATGTACGAGAAGAGAAATTACAATAATTTGGTTGTTAGTAAGCTGAAAAAAAAAATATAAAGCTTATTGTTGATTTTATATTATCAATTTGTAGATAGTATCAATATTTATCAACGGTAAAATAAAATAATAAATTGTGGAATACAGTTCGAGAAATTGCATTTAAACACGCACCCACATGCATGCATATATATGTAATCATTTAGATCTATATAAAGGAGAATTGAAAGATGAATGGGATTTCCTGTTCGTGTCATCCATGGCCACACACATACACGCACACACATGTGCATGTATACACACACAGATGTACATTCAAACAGCCTCACACCACACTTACATGTGTGTGTGTTTATATATATATATATATATATATATATATATATATTTAGATATATATATATAGCTATATATATATATATATATATATATATATATATATATATATATATAGGAAAATGTATGACTCCGACGGCAGAGCTCAAGCCGTTTCGACGGCTATTTCTGGACTCGAAACGGCTTGAGCTCTGCTGTCGGGGTGATACTTTTTCCTATTTCCCACTCTACTACCCTAAGTATTGAGTACTCTGGTGCGTTATGGTCCATCTGGTTCCTTACCACAATTCTTTTGTTATATATATGTACATAAATGTGTGTATAACGTGTATGTATGTATTTATATATATATAGTTTATATATATATATATATATGTGTGTGTGTGTGTATAAAATAAATATGGTTTTATAAAGATAGTTTCCATTTATTAATATTATTGATATGTGTGTGTGTATATATATATATTTCTAGGCCGGGTAAAATTCCCGAGATCCATGGACGAGTTCTCTCTAGCGGTCTCTGTCCCTCATTATCGCTGCCATGTCCTGCGTCTCCTACAGACCAGTGTCTGTCCTTAGGGCATCAACATACGTTAATCTTAGTCTTCCTCTTCCAGTGTGTCCATGTAGGGGCTCCTACAGGAGCACTGAGTGCAATGTCAACTCTGGATGTCGGTCAGCATGTCCAGCTAACCTCAGTCTCCTCAGTGTCACTTTTGAGCTGACATTTTGGAGGCTCCCATACAGCTCTGAGTTTTTCATCCTCAGTGTATACTGATTAATATTCAGAGCCATCCTCAGCATTCTCGTGTAGCACCCATCCACCATCTGAGTGAGTTTCTTCGACAGTGTCCAAGTCTCAGACCCGTACAGCATCACAGACTCCACTACAACAATGAAGAGGCGGATTTTCAGGCCTTCACGAAAACGACTTAGAAAAAATTGAATAAAAATGTAATCCCAAAGAGAGGAAATTTGAACATTATCCACTGAAAGTTCCTCAAACCTTGAAGAAGTGAATTTTAGGCCTCGAAATATTGGACAGAATATAGTACAACAACTACAAAAACAAAACAAAGATTACCAGGTAACTTACTTTTCGTTACCTCCTCTTACAGTCCATTTTGCATTGCTTAGCCTTCTATCTCTTTCAATGTTATATATATATATATATATATATATATATATATATATATATATATATATATATATACACACGAGTATGCTGAGGATGGCTCTGAACATTAATCAGTATACATTGAGGATGAAAAGCTGAGAGCTGTATGGGACCCTCCAAAATGTCAGCTAAAAAAAAAATATATATATATATATGTTCGGCATATATCCCACATCACTGCTGTCCGGACCCGTTCGTCATCCACCTACTCTGAGAAAAGTAAATCCAAACCTTTTAAATATTGGCTGCTTGAATGTACGGACACTGATAGACCGGATGTGTTGTGTATTGTCATTTTGAATGACACTCTAGTGGATACACTTTTTTATTGGAAGGGAAGCTCAGACCAATGAAAGAGAGAGGCAGGAGTGGCATACTGTGTTAAAAATACAATTGCTTCCACAGGTTGCGTTGCTCTGTCCAAAATTAGGTATCATTTGTGAATATGCTCCGATTATGTGCGTTACGTAGGAAGAAATTCTGAAAATATGGGATTGGAAATTGTAATAGCAATGGCTTGTAACTCCTGCAACTATGCCAGGAGCTAAGTCCCTCAATAGCTAACCTGTCCTCCCAGCATACGGTGGAGCACAAGACATAT
Organism: Eledone cirrhosa; assembly: GCA_964016885.1. NCBI lineage: Eukaryota > Metazoa > Mollusca > Cephalopoda > Octopoda > Eledonidae > Eledone > Eledone cirrhosa. The sequence goes on from OZ024746.1 coordinate 54,860,355, forward strand.
TAGATGCTTCCGATTTCGAAGCATTGATACATGATAAATCATATTTTTGTATGTTGGACTGTTTTCGATACATCTGTGATGTCCACGTGTTGCTATTCACTAAGGTACAGTAACACTGGAAATACGAGTAAATGGTGGTGTTATTCAAAAGAAATTAAATATTGCTCTGGTTAAAAATGCTTGGTAATTTACTTGTCCGGCAAACGCTATATATGTTTTGATTTCGTGTTAGCGTGTTTCTCCACTTTTTCCGTCTCCAGGGGTATATAATTGATTTTAACATCTATTTTAACATCTATTTTAACATCTATTATTCATAATGAAAGAAAATCAGTACTGTCATTTACTTGAGACGACTACATTTCACCACATTTATTACGTAATTAACATATGGAATGAAATCCAAACCTCCTCTACTACGTTGAGTGTTCAATCCCGCTTACACAAGTCTTTATTACACTATATCTAAAAACTGATGACTGATTTATTAACACGGAATTACCATTGCACACACACATATGCACTCACACACATACATATGCAAGCACACACATACATATGCTCACACACACACACACACACACACACATATATATATATATATATATATATATATATACTTACATACGAGACTGGGTTTTTCCTGTGGCGGATATGTATTTTATGCTTCAACTGCTTAGCAAAATATCAAATATACATTTGCATCAGCTAAAAATGGAACCACTAATAATATATAGATTAGTAGAGCCAGCTCGTTGTTATTGACGCATTTACATGGTTTACAAAGATTTAGATGTCTTATTTCCCTGGAGAATCTGAGAGATGTAGATACTCTCATGATAGTTTCAACATGAATCAAAACATGGATGATGTTCATCTTTTTTCTATCGCTGTAGAACTACGTAATTATAATATATTTAGACAGATTAGTGTGTGCGTGTGTGTGTGTTTATATGTCTTGCAGCTTCATTTAAATTCCGTAATGTTTCTGTGAAGATAGTAAGTTATATTATACTCCAGCTGCTTAGTGCACAATATATTAATAAGAATAATATATTAGACATAGCAGAATGATTTGTATAAGATTCATTGTTATGTAACTAACAATATCTGGGTATCTGTTGACCATTGTTCTCGGAATTGATGCTAAAATATTTCACACAGATTTGCACATCAATAACATTGCATCATTGAAAATAGTTTGACGTAGAGTGTATGAGTTGTGGTGCGGTGAATAAATGAGGTAACGTGTGGTGATATGCAGGTGGTGATCATTTGTATTTTTTTATTTTTTACTATTAGGTATTTCTATATACAACCACGCCTTGGCAATAACAAGAAAGAGAAAGAAAGCTATGGAGGAAGAAGAGTTGTTGGAATAAATTTAGGGTAGTCAGAGAGAGAGAAAGAAAGTGGAGAGGGAAATGTGGTTAGAGAAGGGGAAAGAGAAAATGGATTGGGTTGGGAATGAAGGAAATGAATGGTTTTATATAAAAGTAATATGAGAGGGGGAAGTAAAACCAAAACAAAAAATAGAATGAATGAATGAATGGACAAAACAACAAACGATGTAGGCAAACGAACATGCATGTGTAATTAAAACACGTAATTCTGATTCATTTATCATTATTAATTGTCCGAATATTGATGTTCGTTGATGAATCTTCTTAATTAATATATATTCACCCATATTCTGTTGTTTGTAGTCGGAATAATCATCATCATCGTCGTCATCACCATTACCAGGCTCTTCATCATTATCTTCATCACTACCATCATCATCATCATCATTACCAGCCTCCTCAACATTATCTTCGTCACTACCATCATTATCATCATTACCAGCCTCCTCAACATTATCTTCGTCACTACCATCATCATCATCATCATCATTGTCATCATTACCATCCTCCTCAACATTACCTTCGTCACTACCATCATCATCATCATCATTACCATCCTCCTCAACATTACCTTCGTCACTACCAGTCTCACCACCATCATCATCATCGTTATTCTTATTACATCCACCGCCATCAACGTTTTCATCATCAAACTCACCATAAACGTCATCAGGTGCAATACTAAAAACAATGCCATCATCAACATCAGCACAATCGCCATCATGAGATTCAACATTATCATCATCACCATTATTATGTTCATCCTCACTCTCATCATCATCATTTCATAATCATCAGCATCATCACCATGGTATTTGTTATGAATTCTCATTCTTCTTATTGTATCTGTTATTGTTATTGTTGTTGTTAATAAAATATCGTTATCATCATCAAAATATTTAATATTATTAATCTCAGATCCTCCATCATTAGCATCATCGTGCTCCTCACCACCACCACCACCACCACCACCGACACTATAATCATCATCGCCGCCACCACCACCACCACTATAATCATCATAGCCACCACCACCACCACCACTATAATCATCACCACCACCACCACCACCACCACTATAATCATCACCACCACCACCACCACCGACACTATAATCATCATCGCCGCCACCACCACCACCACTATAATCATCATCGCCACCACCACCACCACCACTATAATCATCACCACCACCACCACCACCACCACTATAATCATCACCACCACCACCACCACTACCACCGACACTATAATCATCATCATCACCACCACCACCACCACCACCACCACTATAATCATCATCATCACCACCACCACCACCACCACCACTATAATCATCACCACCACCACCACCACCACCACCACTATAATCATCATCATCACCACCACAACCACCACCGACACTATAATCATCACCACCACTATAATCATCATCACCACCACCACCACCACCACCACTATAATCATCACCACCACCACCGACACTATAGTCATCACCACCACCACAACCACCACCACTATACTCATCATCATCATCACCACCACCACTATAATCATCACCACCACCACCACCACTATAATCATCATCATCATCACCACCACCACCACCACTATAATCATCACCACCACCACTATAATCATCATCATCATCACCACCACCACCACCACTATAATCATCCCCACCACCACCACCACCACAACCACCACTATAATCATCACCACCACCACCACCACTATAATCATCACCACCAACAACACCACCACCACCGACACTATAATCATCACCACCACCACCACCACTATAATCATCACCACCACCAACACCACCACCACCGACACTATAATCATCACCAACACCACCACCACCGACACTATAATCATCACCAACACCACCACCACCGACACTATAATCATCACCACCACCACCACCACCGACACTATAATCATCACCACCACCACCACTACCACCACTATAATCATCATCATCGCCACCACCACCACCACCACCGACACTATAATCATCATCACCACCACCACCACCACCACCACTATACTCATCATCATCATCACCACCACCACTATAATCATCATCACCACCACCACCACCACTATAATCATCATCATCATCACCACCACCACCACTATAATCATCACCATCGCCACCACCACCACCGCCACCACTATAATCATCACCACCACCACAACCACCACTATAATCATCACCACCACCTCCACCACCACCGACACTATAATCATCACCACCACCACCACCACCACCACTATAATCATCACCACCACCACCACCACCACCACCACCGACACTATAATCATCACCACCACCACCACCACCGGCACTATAATCATCACCACCACCACCACTACCACCACTATAATCATCACCATCGCCACCACCACCACCACCACCACTATAATCATCACCACCACCATAACCACCACTATAATCATCATCACCACCACCACCACCACCACTATACTCATCATCATCATCACCACCACCACTATAATCATCATCACCACCACCACCACAATCATCATCATCATCATCACCACCACCACCACTATAATCATCACCATCGCCACCACCAACACCACCACCACCGACACTATAATCATCACCACCACCACTGTAATCATCATCATCACCACCACCACCACTATAGTCATTACCACCACCACCACCACCACCACCACTATAATCATCACCACCACCACCACTAACTACTATAATCATCATCACCGCAAAAGTAACGACCACCAAACTCCTCATGATCATCACCAACATCATTAATGCTTCATATACTTTCAACAGCTTTATGCAGGCGTCTACTACACCAGCAGGTGCACCTCTGTTCCTGCAGTAAATGCAGCATTGTAAGTTGGTAGGGGATGGGATGCTATTCCCATGTTCAATTTCGTTGCTCATCTTTTATTTGTTTATATTAGTTCTTCTATACAATTAATATGTTATTATTCTAAACTTTTGTTATTAATATTATTAGACTAGGATACTAAGACTAGCTAAGTCATTAAAGCGTCGGATAGAATGATTTGCAACATACAATCCGGTACAGAGTTCTCTGAGGTCAAATCCCTCCAAGGTCAAATTTCCTTTTCAACTTTCCGAGGTCAAGCATATATAATGGCTGGCTTGTTCCTAAATTAGAAATAAAAATTATCATAATAATTATTATCGTTGAGAAAGGACACTCATATATATTTGTGTGTGTGTATATTTATATATATATATATAATCCTTAACGAGCCCTCTTCGGATTTTAGTCTTCACATTTATTATTACTATACATATATATATATATTTCGATTTTGAATTAGTTTGTCAAGATTTCTTATCTGAAAACATGTGTTGAAACAGATATTGTAATATTTTGGGAGGATCATGCTCCCAATAAAATCATACGCACTTGGTTTTCATTTCAATTTATTATATATTTCTGGTTAATTGGTTGGTTGATAAACCAGATAGTGCAGCGTAGAACAAAGGAGGGACACAAAATGAAAACCCAGTCACTGAGGAGGTCACAGAATGTGTGACGAAATACATTTAAACTGACAACATTTAAACAACAATCAGGTCATCGAACCAACAAACTAGCCGGAAAGTTATAATAAATTGAAGTGAAATACAACAGGTGCGCGTGTTGGCAGATTTGACCACAAGTATAACAATATATATATATATATATATATAGTAATAATAATAAATTTGAAGACTAAAATCCAAAGAGGGTTCGATAAGGATAAATATATATCAAATATATAAGAACCCCAGAGCTCCTTCGGTTGCAACCTTTTTCGAAATATTTACTTCTGCGTTCACAGATTGTTTTTCTTTTTTTAGTTTCAGAAGAGTGAAAGCAGCGACTCTTTGCTTAAACTTTAATCTGTTATTTTAATAAATATATATATATATGCATGCATGTGCTATTGACGGACGTGCAAATGCTTGCTCAATATGTCATTAGAGTATAAGCATACTTTATTATGACTAAATGAAGGGTCTTGTTACTCTGCAGTTTCTCCTGTGCACTCACCACGTTGCCATACTAAAGAATATATATATAACTGTTTCTACTTTTGGCACAAGGCCAGCAATTATTCCAGCACATTACTGGTACTTTATTTTATCGACCCCGTAAGGATGAAAGGCAAAGTTAACCTCGGCGGGATTTGAACTCAGATCGTAAAGGGACGTAACTATGTTGGAAAGCATGTCCGACACACTACCGATACTGCCAACTGACCGCCCAAAGAATATATATATAACGTTAATATTTATGATTGATAGTGACGGTTTATTTCTAAGTTTTACCAATACATGCTTCTTTCTTAAAGCCCGGATAATTGAACCTGTGAACTAAAGAGTCACTATCAATAGTAAATAATATTCTGCCTCCACAAACATTATCGACTATTTTTCAGTGCATATCTACTGTAACGTAAATACATAAGCCTATAAAAAAGTCTATACACCCCCAGCACGCAACACATGCTCACACAGACACACTTAAACATACTCATATACTCACTCACACAGAAAACACACATATGTATATATAGTCGTGTTCATTTTTTCCAGTGTCCTTGATCCTATATTAGAGATCAATTTATGAGCGTTGGGAGGTAAAATCATCCAAGCAGTAAACAAGGCATATTTAGTGTAATTTTCCTTCTAGAGTCAACGTAGTGATAATATTGACAGAAATATGCTGATGCTGGCTTTGTGGTTAGGTTGTTCTGCTTACGGACTTATAGGCGTAAGTTCGATTCCCACAATCATGTTTTATCCGCGAGGGAGACAATTTATTTATATTTCCTTCAGTGCATTAAGCTGTTGTATATTTTTCTCAATGGGGGCAGCGTTATCAACAACCAACACGCTGAATTTCCGTGAAAACTAAGTTAAGTATGCACGTATTTATAATATGCTGTACCATTTGCCGTTAAATTTCCTGAGCCTAGCAGCTATTCCATTGATGAAACAACTGAAAAAAACTACTGGCTGTTGCTACCGATTAATGTCCACCAACACAAAAACAACCACATGAGCCATCTATGGTGCCTCTAAGCTGTCGCTCAACCTGCTAGACATAGTAGCTATTTTCTTGTAAACCTTTCTTTGTTAGTGGGAATGATGATAGTAGTCTTGTCCGGGTGGTGGGATTTAATAATTGTTTCTACTATTGGCACATGGCCAGCAGTTATCTCAGTACATTACTGGTACGTTATTTTATCGACCCCGTAAGGATGAGGTTAACCGCGTCGTGATTTAAACTCAGATCATAAAGGGGCGTAACTTTGCTGTAAGGCATGGCGTCCGCCCCTCTACCGATATTGTCAATTCACCGCCCTTTATCCCGTGGGATTTAATAATTGTTTCTACTTTTTGGCACAAGGCCAGCAATTATCTCAGTGTATTACTGGAACTTTATTTGATCGACCCCGTAAGGATGAAAGGCAAAGTTAACCTCGGCGGGATTTGAACTCAGAATGGCAAGGGCCGTAACTCTATGCTTGGCGTCCGACACTCTACCGATACTGCCTTAATAATGCTACAATTTTTTGTCCTGACATATTTGTAGGTTCTGTTGATTGTTCAGCCATTTGCATGTTAATTTCACTTGACAGCCTGTGTACTATTCGTTGTCTACATCGATGGAGACTCAACTCATTTGACAGTAATAGTAGAAGTTGTAGTAAAAGTAGTGGTGGTGGAGGAGGTGGAAGTAGTAGTTCTATCAACGTACTACGATCTATTAATTAGACTACAGCCTTCTCATATTTATATGTGTGGTTTCTGTGAATGTTACAAATCCCCCACTTAGTACAGTATATTATGTTTTATATCCCAAGGGTGAACATTATATTTCCCTTTGGATCGCAGGTCTTTTAGTGTGAAGATATCGGTTGAAACCTAATACTAGCAAAACTAACATGGACAATTAAATACACACGCAGTCAGACACACACATATACATATATAACTAACGCTCACACACACAAGTATATATATATATATATATATATATATATATATATATATATATATGGGTATTTATTAACTAGTGTTATATATAATTAGAGAAAGAAGAAAATACACACACACGGGCGTGTGTGTATATATATATATATACTGTGAAGAGATCACTTTCATTTGTATTGCCCAGGAGATTCATGAATTTAAATAAGATTTTAGCCAGTTATTCATAACTACTCCTATCATTCACTTAATTAGATACATACATACACGCGCCCAAGCACTCAAACACACAGACACAGATACATGTATATATACATACACGCTCATATATATATATATATATATATATATATATATATAAAAATACGTATTTAAGAAAGCCACAACAATGCAAAGGGAAATCTCGAGGTAGGAAGTGAAATATAGATAGGAAAAACAGGTGAAAGTGAAAATTGAGAGAGACAAAGATGAAAACAAAACAAAGGTAGAAGGGTTACCGTAGTAGAGATTTAATCCCAATATTTCGGGCTCACGCTCATCAACGGGGTAAAAGTTCCAAAAGGGGGGAAACAGGCTAATGAATAAAAACAAAGAAACAGTTCCTTATATTAAAAAACAGTTCCTTATATTAAAGAATTTTTTAATATAAGGAACTGTTTCTTTGTTTTTATTCATTATTTTTATTAATTTATCTTGACTCTGTTTTCCTGTGTTTTTCATCGAAACATTTTTGAATACATCTTCTCTTTTCATGATATTTGGATTACATTGAGTTCTTCATACGGATTGGACACTACCGTATATTTTGGTAGATTTATCTACATATATATATATATATATATATATATATATCAAAAGTATGTCCATAGAATCATTTGATAAAATATATACACCATTTCCTCTCCCAATTGGCATAATTAACCACATAAAAAATCAATTAGACCAGGCTATAAGATTAAAGGCTCCTATGAAGAAATATTTGATAAATAAATGAGAGCAGCCCCTTCGCGGCCGACCGCAATAGAATATTTACCCAACATTTCAACAGCATGTAGAAATCGACTAAATATACCGTCAACCATACACAATTAGGTATAAATATAAATTTAAAGTTAGAAGAAATGCGTACACTCTTACCATGATTATGTCCCTACCCTGGGGTTTCGTTCGCGTTTTGAGATATCCTATTAAAGATAAAATCTCGAGTTTCGAACTCATCAGGAGACAAACTCATAGCACATTATATATATATATATATATATATATATATATATATATATATATATATATATATATATATATATATAAACACTAATGAATTTACAGAATCACGCTAGCACAAGATGCTTTGGGCAACTCTGTCATTGGAACACGTCCCACAGTTGAACAAATCAATTAGGGTTATCAATAAAATGAATACGACTAATATAAACCAATCGATAATCGAATCAATTAAGACAAATATAACCAAATATTGATATATACCAAAACAAGCACCAGTTTCAAAAATGCCAAAGTGGTAGTATCACCAACGTAAATAAGTGTTTATTCCAACATTCAGTTATATAACAACCACGAAATAACATACGGATCTTCAATGTGTATTGTGCAGTATATATTTATCTTATATACTCTATTTTCAGTGATATGTATATGAAATGCAGGCGTCCCTACGCAAATATCTATAATAATATTCGATCGTGATAATTAATAATTGTGACTGTTGTATGTAGAACCACAGGAGAAGGGAAAGAGTGAACATAGGTGTCTGTCAGATATCGAACCACGTATCAATCGGAAACCGGGATTCATTGTTAGACTTAGATGCGCCTGACCGAAAATCCTGTTTGTTTAAGATATTAAACCTGAAGAATGTACACTTAGCATCTATTATATATAGCTATAATTTTAGTCAGAGACACTACCATTCAGATTTCAATTCACCCCCCCCCCCCATTTCTCCCTATATGGTGTATATAATAATTGCTTCTACTTTACGCACAAGGCCAGCAATTATATCAGTGGATTACTGGTACTTTATTTTATCGACCCTGTAAGGATGAAAGGCAAAGTTAACATCAGCGGGATTTGAACTCAGATCATAAAGGGCCATAACTCTATGCCGCAAAGCATGGCGTCCGACCCTCTACCCATACTGCCAATCCACCGCCTGTATATAATAATGTATCTATTCATTCTGTTGAATTAAAAAAAAAAAAAATTTTAAATATACATCTATTCTTTTTCACTTTTTGTTTTTACTTATGTATATATATATATATATATGTGTATGCATATATATGTATATATGCACATATGTATGTATATATGTGTATATGCATTTGTATATAACTATAAATATATATATGTTGCTGAATTAAGAAACATTTGGACGTGAGTCTACATCTGAAAGCACATATCTGAGGAGCTTTCGATTCCAGATTCAGGAACGAACATAATCGATCGTTCCTCGAACTGATCGGCAGTGAAACATATGTAATATGTGACTAAATATATGATGCAACGCTGATTCTTAGTTCCCTAATTATTATTATTATTATTAAAGGCGGTGGATTGGCAGTATCGGTAGAGAGTCAGACGCCATGCTTTGACGCAAAGAGTTACGTCCCTTTCCATTCTGAGTTCAAATCCCGCCGAGGTTAACTTTGCCTTTCATCCTTACGGGGTCGATAAAATATAGTACCAGTAATGCACTGAGTAATTGCTGGCCTTGTGCCTAAAGTAGAAACAATTATTATTATTAATATTGTCACTCTGGTGGATTGGCAGTATCGGTAGAGGGTCGGACGCCATGCTTTGCAAGAAAGAGTTACGGCGCTTTATTGATCAAATCTCGCCGAGGTTAACCATGCCTTTCATCCTTACGGGGTCAACAAAATAAAGCACCAGTAATACACTGGTATAATTGCTGGCCTTGTACCAAAAGTAGAAACAATTTATTAATGGCACTCTTCTCCCCAATAGCACCGAGTGTTCATCTTCGCATACCACCTGTGAACACAATCCGATTGCACACTTTACTACTATATATATCTATATATTTTATCGAACCCTTTTTTATTATCATTTCCTTATATATTGTATGTATGTATTCATATATATTTAAACATTTTAATACAAAAAAAAAAGTCTAATATTGGATTTCACCATTTTCCAACCGACAATCATAATAAATATCCATTCAGTTCCACCTATGTTCTTTCCGCAAACATCACATGCACCATCTCTATAGTTACACTAAACAATCTGCTGACTCGTTGAAAGACCTTCATAGTGACTGACAAATTACTAGCACAATTGTTACTGACAAAAGACGGAAGTTAATCAAATCTCTCTCATTGTTCATAGCTGCCATATTTGATCTGAAACATGGCCTATCCTTATCTCTCTTTCTCTTATATATATATATATATATATATATATATATATATATATATATATATATATATATATGTATATATATATATATGTGTGTGTGTGCGTGTGTGTGTGTTTGCATAAATATATGTATACATATGTGTGTGCATAAATATATGTATAAATGTGTGTGTGTGCATAAATATATATGTGTGTGTGTGTATAAATGTGTGTGTATGCATAAATATATGCATAAATGTGTGTATATGAGTGTATGTATTGGTGTGTTTATATTATATGAGTGTATGCATGTGTTGTGAATATGTTATAACATATATGTACATATATGTTATGAATGTATATATATACACCTACGTAATACATAGATTATTAAGTCTCAAGATTTTTATTCAGTTATTCTGTTATACCACATAGTTCGTGCGTATAATGTATTAGAACAGCGTGATTATACATGTCATTAAATATTCAGTGAATAAAATATAACACAAGAAAAATGAGTAAAAATGATTGCGAATGCAAAATCATAGAGTTATAAAAATGAAATTTTGTTTACTATACCTACATATCAGTTTATAACACACACACACTGACACTGGCATACTCACATACACAAGCATACACACACGTATACACACGCACATACATACTCACGCGTATGCATACTGACGTACATACATACTCACGCACATACATTCTCACGCACATACATACTCACGCGCGTACATACTTTGCACATACATACTCACGTGCATACATACTCACAGACATATGCATACTGACAAATATACATACTCACGAAATACATATATACACACGCACATACATACATACACACGCACATCCATACTGACGCACATACATACTCACGCGCACACATACTCACGTGCACACATACTCACGCGCACACATACTAACGCGCACACATACTCATGCACACACCTACTCAAGCGCACACGTACTCACGGGAACACATACTCTCGCACACACATACTCATGCACACACATACTCACACGCACACATACTCACGTACATACGTACTGAGGCACATACATACTGACGCACATACCCACTCAAGGACATACACACTCACGCACACACATCCTCACGCACATACGTACTCACACACATAATACTCACTCACATACATACTCACGCACATATATACGCACATACGTACTCACGCCCATTCGTACTCACGCACATATGTGCTCACGCACAAACGCACACACAACCATACACACACATACATTATAAAGAGTCGGGATCAGACAGCTGAGCTCTTGCTTATTCCAGACTGATTTATTTATATAGACAGTAGAACGAATGTGGACTTAAATGTAAAAGGGCTATATATAAAAGTATATATTACAGGTGTATATACAATAAATATATAGGAGCTAGTCTCTCTCTCTCTCTCACTCTCTCTCTCTCTCTATCTCTCTCTCTCTATCTCTCTCTCTCTCTCTCTCTCTCTCTCTCTCTATATATATATATATATATATATATATATATATATATATATATATATAGGAACGAGTAGGACCCCGACGGCTGAGCTCAAGCCGTCGAAACGGCTTGAGCTCAGCCGTCGGGGTCCTACTCGTTCCTATTACCCACTCTACTATCTTAAGTATTGAGTACTTTGGTGCGTTATGGTCCACCTGGTTCCTTACCTCATTTCCTTCGTTATATATATATTGTGGAAGCACGTCGTCTAGTGGTAAAGGCGTTGGACTTACGATGATAATTTCGTTGGTTCGATTCCTGGGTTGCATGTTGTGTTCTTGAGTAAAACACTTCATTTCACGTTGCTCCATTATCCTCGGCTGAAAATGAGTACTAGCACTAGCTGGGGGTTTAAACCTGCGATGGACTGGCGTCATGTCCAGTGGGGAGTCTTGTACTCTCAGTCGCTTTAAGCTATACACCAGCCCAATGTGTCTTCTGTCTTAAGACAGACTTTAGACTTATATATATATATATATAGTAAAATGTTTAACCCCGACGGCAGTTCTCAAGCCGTTTCGACGACTATTTCTGCACTAAATTATAATTTTTAGCGTGGTAATAAATTTTAATTTAGTCCAGAAATAGCCGTCGAAATTGCTTCATGGGTTAAATATTTTCCTATTACCCACTCCACTACCCTAAGTATTGAGTACTCTGGTGCGTTATGGTCCATCTGGTTCCTTACCACACTTCCTTCGTTATATATATATATATATATATATATATATATATATATATATATATATATATAATATAAATGATCGAGAATCGCATTTCAGCCCACGAAATAACGAAAAACAACCTCCGAGATGTGTGGCAAATGCTCAGTGATTCAGATGAACCAGAGCTATAACAAACGTTAAAGTGCAATCACACTGAGACGATGGTTAAACAATCATTCGCATAGCCAAAAAAACGATCAAGTAATTCGGGTCAAACAAATAAAAAATATCTGTGATTGAAAATTTACCCGAACCCCTGGAAGGTTGGTAAAATCCAGCATTTGTGTTTCTGCGGCTCTTAAATCAAATACTGTCCGCTTACATAAATAATGTTAGGCTTCTGGTAAGATGATTGAACAAGGAAGCCACTTTCTCAACAGGTTTTAGTTCAATATTAATACAAGGACTGACTATTACTGACGCCACGTGGGGATCGGCAAGCGAGGCAACCCCTATATCAGGCGAATGAATTCAGTTGTGTATGTTATTGCAAGAATGCAAAAACATCACAAATCGAATAGAGTTCTCAACAGAAAGGATTAAAATTAACATAAGCTATTCATCAGTCAATAGAATCAACTAAAAAATCAAGAAAATTAACTGGTCCATAGCTAGAGTCGGGAGATTAATATAAATATAAATTATCGAGAATCGCATTTCGGCCCACGAAATAACGAAAAACAACCTCCGAGATGTGTGGCAAGTGCTCAATGATTCAGAAGAACCAGAGCTATAACAAACGTTAAAGGCCAATTACACTGAGACGATGGTTAAACAATCATTCGCATAGCCAAAAAAACGATCAAGTAATTCGGGTCAAACAAATAAAAAATATCTGTGATTGAAAATTGAATATACAATTGAATATACAAGAGAGATAAACACAAATATAAACATACATGTGTTCGAATTGTAAGGGACCAAGTTCACTAGGGTGAAAAAAATACTAACTATAACGATATAGTTTGCCAGACTCAATTTAAAGTAATAAACAAGAACAAGAAGAACAAACCTATATTGGGCAACTGTCTAAACACCCAGACTTCTTAGCTGTTTCGCAAATTATAATTTGTGATCTCCTTTGCTAAATAATTATTTAGCAAAGGAAATCACCAATTTTCTGCTCTTCAGTGGCTGTAAAAATTAGTAATCCCTTGACATCTAAGTATATCAGAAGACTGAATAGTGTGCGAATATGAAATAACGCACATGGCTTCAGAACCTAGCGTGTCTCATAAACATACGCTGCTAAAAATAGTAGTCGGGTTTACACATTTAAATTAGCTCTACAAGAAGGAGCCGACAATATCAAATATTGAGTTAGGAACTCATATTTTTATAGTTAGTATTTTTTTCACCCTAGTGAACTTGTTCCCTTACAATTCGAACACATGTATGCTTACATTTGTGTTTATCTCTCTTGTATATTCAATTATAGTACACGGCTCAGATAAACTTATTTCTTTGTGTTATTTAATTGTATGAGACTATTTTGAGTTCCTAACTCAATATCTGATATATATATATATATATCAAGGTGGTGCCCCAGCATGTTTGTGCCCCAGCATGGCCATAGTCGAATGACTGAAACCAGTAAAATATATATATATATATATATATATATATGAGAAAAGTCAATGAAAAACAACAAAGGAGAATCATATAGCAAAGAGATTATACAGATTAATTCAATGCTTCATGTAGTAAGAAAAGAGACTTCATGTTTTGGTAGCTAGTCTTTCACCGTAGGTTAGAATAGGTGACTGTTGATACAGAAAGATTTATGAGAGCAGATATGCGTGAAAACGGAGAAAATGTCCTTGAATGGGAAACACGTGTGTAGTTATATATATATATATATATATATATGGCATTCTAAATGTACACTAATGCTCAGATAAATATACGCATGATTATATATGTATGCACCCATCATCTATCTCTTTCTTGCTCTCTTTATATAAATACATACATATGTAAACTTATAAACCACGCATAATCAGTGTCACACATACACACATATACATATATAACCACAGAACATAAATGAATCCACACACGAACGCACGCACACACACATACACACACACACACACACACACACACACACACACACACACACACACACACACACACACACACACACACACACACACACACACACACACACACACACACACACACACATATATAAATACAGAGATCGAGAGAGTTGTATATGTATGACTACACATACATATATGTATGTTTTTTTACGTATGGATGCATGGTTACATATATTTGATGTATGTAGATAAATTCTTCAGAAATAGTACTTCCGGATTACGCACATTTCTTAGTGTAAATCTGTTGAAATCTTCTCGGCTGAGCAGATCTAGCTAGCCACCCTGTTGGTTTTAAACAGCTGGGTGCAAAATATATTTTTTATTTTACTTTTTTACATATGGTAATGATAATTAGTTTGTTTCTATGTCATTCTTTCCATCGTGCTAGCTATCTTTTCATCTTAGTGACAGTGTAAGTCCGAACCATCTAGGTATACGTTACTTTTGAAATTAACCCTTTTGTACCAGATCTTCGAAACCCTCTACTACGATGCACAGCTGTTTATTCTAGATAACAACATAATTGAACGTAAGAACAGCTATCTTAAATTGTGTTTTAAACACCATAAAAATGACATATTCAAAATCATATTACTAAATCCCATTAAATGTTTTGTTATTTTTAAATAATTATTTCAAAACTTTTTGCTGTTTGTCATGAGAAATATATATCAAAAGCGATACACAGACATCCTTATATATTTCCTTAGTCAGATTTTAGCTTCTCCCGCTTCCTCCATGCGGCGAATCGTAGGCTGAGAGATTTTCACCTGGCACATTCGCAAACCTATCGCGAAGCTGCTGCACCAGGACAGACCGATACACTTAGATCTGCTTTCATAGTCCTCAACTATTTCTTAACACACTTTCTATGAACTTATTGTACATTTATATCATATTCGAACGACATCCGGCATTTGCCCTCAAGCTATGCATGGTCAGATTGAGACAAATTAGGGCAGCTTACGAATGAAAGCCAGACGAGGAAACGAACGGCGTCGTAAATGATGCAGTCGCGTCAATAATTGGTTGATAGCTATATATATATATATTGTGGAGGCACGTTGCCTAGTGGTAGGCTGGTTTGTGTTTTGTGTTCTTGAGCAAAACGCTTCATTTCACGTTGCTCCACTATACTCATCTGTAAATGTCTGCACACAACAGGTGGGAGTTTAACCCTGCGATGGGCTGGCGTCTTGTCCATGTTGAAGTTTTGTACTCCCAGTCACCTAACGCCACGAAACCGGGATGAGCACCGGACATGCGAGCTCCCTTACTCGAGTCTTAGATTATATATATTAACTTCTGTCCACCCTTGCTAAGAACCTTGACACCTCACGTCACACCAGCAACCATGCTTCCCCCTCCTTCGAAAACACTCATAGGGACTCCCTCAAGAACTAATGATACAGGAAAACCATAACACCATGTTAAACCATGACGAGAACTTCAGCTGCAGTAACTGTGGCCATGCCTGGCTATCCCGCATGTGCTTCAACTGCTATAAGCGTGCCTGCAGTTAACGTGGGCCGCTCCCTTCAAAATTCTCGTTCACGAAGTCAAACAATGACAATTATTTAACTTAATTTACATCTAACCTGCACTGGATGACTATCCCTTTATCAACTGTCGACTGGAGATCTCAGAGATTTCGACATCCTCAGACATAATCACTCAAGCGTTCGTGCCTAGCAGCATTACTGCAACCAAGTATAATGCTGATTTTCTTGCCCTACAAAATAGCATAATTTCCCAACATACAGTAGCAACACCAAACTAGAGACTGTATCTATTACAATGCCAACAACAATTATATTTTACTATATTATGAGGATTTGTTCATCAGGTTTTATTTTGGTTTTCACCCGCACACCACTGCCATAATATTAGGTTCGTGAGTACTTCATACATTATCTTATATCCTTTTATCCAAAGTCACCTAGAAAGGAAATTGTGGATCTTGGGGCAAGCCAACACTTTCCACATCTCCTGGAAACGGCATAGTGTGCTGTCCTCCTCCTACACACCAGTTGCTAAATGTTTCATATACACGAAATTTACGCAAACCTATATCAACACATGTATTGTCAATGACATTTTGTACACCAGTAGCAATTACTACTACTACTACTACTACTACTACTACTACTACTACTACTACTACTACTATTACGGAGGGATTTCTGGAAGTTATACATAGACCCCTGCTCGAATCTCCTCCTGTAGAGATTGTTCAGTTAAATGTAGTCGACGCCCAGTTCCTCTCCAAGAGCGTCGTCGTACTTGCCCACCACTAATCTTCTATAGAACTCGAGAGTGGAATTTCCTGGCGGATGACATAATTAATATCATAAATACATGCACTCACATATAAAGATAAATAAGTATGCAGTCAAATAATTAGACAGATCGATGATATCACACAGATAGATAGATAGATAGATAGATAGATAGATAGATAGATAGATAAAAATGCAAGGAAGAGAAGGGAAGATAGTTCTAGAGAGCAATAAAAGAAAAGCACGGAGAGTTAAAGAAGTAGTGGAATGGATGTCTACCAGCGTACGAGAGGCAAATGTGATGTTGATGTAATTGATTGTGGAGTTCATGTTTCTACTTTAAATTTAATGTGGTAGTCTTCTTACAAAATACCATTATTATACTGTTGCCATGTTTTGTTACTGAACACCATTACAATGTTATATTACTTCAGTTTCACCTGCTTTTATAGCATCTGCTGCTACTCCTGATGTTAGTGAATCTGATGTACTTTTCAGCGTTGATTCTGATGCGGCTACTGCTGCTGCTATTGACGATGTTTTGCTCATCGCTTCAGGTCATGTCTAAATCGAACAATCTCTATGAAGAAAAGTTCGCTAGCACGATCACTATATATATATAAGTGATATTACGAATATGTTATCTAACGATTATTTAGTCTGTGACCATTGCTGTTCTCTAAAACAAACACAAACACGCACGCACACCCACTTATATATATATATATATATATATATATATATATATATATATATTTATATATATATATGGATTCTTCCGCCCTTTGTCAGGTTTTGTTTTTTATCCTGCAGCGCGTCCAAAATCACCCCCCTCACCAAGTAAACCTGGCCATCCAAAAGTGTGTAAATATGTATATATACACAGATACATATGTAAGTATATGTGTATATACATGGGTGCATGTGTATGTATATGCGCGGATACATAGAAATAGTCGGGTTGGACACCCGATCGCGCGGTTAAACCACTGGGAGTGAATGACCCCTAGCCTTTCTCAGGGCATTCTTCTAGGAGAAGGCAACTCAGGAAACTGGGATAACTCCGATATAAAACCTGCGGCTCAGTAGTTACCGATGATGTTGATCTTTTCTTCTTTTCGGGTTATAGCTACTGTCGCTCAGAGAGTGGGATTGGCTCAGTGCACAGTCATTCCTCCCATTAAAAAATATCTTCACGCACAGGCATTGCACGATAGAATTAATTAATAATGGTATATCGTGCAATGGCCATACTCGATAACGAGGGGGCAGCCATCATATATATATATATATAATATGTAGATTCCAGAGTTGTATCGGGAGGTAACCATAGTTAAAAAGGTTACTCAACATATGTAATTTATTTATTGAACCCTAAAGGATGAAAGGCAAAGTTAACATTGACAGGTTTGGACCTCAGAGCACAGAGTATTTAATCTGACGGGGTATTTAATCTGTTGTTTTACCGATATAACCGAGTCAACACCTTGCAAAAGAAAGCTTATTAGTTCGAAATGCTTCAGGGTTAACGGGAATAACATTACCAATGTATACATGGCTCCTTAATTCTTGGTAGATTCGTAGGGGTACAGATTTAACATACAGTGTTTTCTGGGCATTTACACCTGACGGTACCCATTTGTCTCCAACTTGGAGCAGAGTCAATTTCTTGGAGTCAGCTGGAGAGAAAGTATGTTTGAGAGGAAGAGAAATAAAGTGTGAGAGAGAAAGAGAGAGAAGTGAGAAAGAGATATAAAGAAAAGAGCAGGCTAAATATTGGTTTCTTATATAAACACAAGGCCAGCAATTTTGGGGGAGGGGAAAATCGATTAAATCGTGACTGGTACGTTATTTTATCGACCCCGTAACGATGAAAAGCAACGATAACCTCGGTGGGATTTGAATTCAGATCATAAAGGGCCGTAACTCTATGCTTCAAAGCATGGCATTCGACCCTCTACCGCGACTGCCAATCCACCGAAAGCGGGCTAAAATATTGAATTGGAATTATATTTATCAACTTCAATATTAGGAAAAGCAAAAGGGTGGTGGATTGGCACTATCGGTAAAGGGTCGGACGCGATGCTTTTCAACATATAGTTACGGCCCTTCATAATCTGAGTTCAAATCCCGCCGAGGTTAACATTGCCTTTCATCGTTACG
>OZ024746.1:54887454-54899954 GCA_964016885.1 Eledone cirrhosa
GAATATACATTCTTCTGGAAAGGAAGAGATGAAAGAACCAGAAGAGAGGCTGGGGTAGGATTTGCTGTTCAGACTGTACTTGTGAATAAATTAGAATAATTCCCAGTAGGGATTAGTGAGCGTCTTATGTCCATGATAATTCCGCTAGACAAGGGAAGATATGCGACCCTGGTGAGTGTGTATGCTCCAACTATGAATTCTGCCGATGAAGAAAAAGTGTCCTTTTACCATACCTTGAATGGTGTTTTAAGAAATATCCCTCAGGCAGACAAAGTCATCGTGCTTGGTGACTTTAATGCTGGAGTGGGTAGGGATTTTAACACATGGAATGTAATCGAAAGGCATGGGTGGGAAAGTGTAACAACAATGGTATGCTCCTGCTGCAGATGTGTGAGGAGCTGGATCTGTGTGTTACCAACACCATGTTCCAACAAAATAACAAATTCAAGACCACATGGATGCATCCTGCATCTAAGGAATGGCATCTTTTGGACAACGTCCTATGCAGGATGGGTGACAGACAGGATGTGCAGTGCGTTCTGCTCTTCGTGGAGCTGAGTGATGGACGGACCACCGCCTGGTACGCGCAAAAGTGAAATTAATCACTAAACGTAAAATCCGGGCTCCTGGTTTTGCCCTGACAAAAGATTGAATGCTGGTCGTCTTAAGGATAAAAATGTGAAGAGGACATTGCAAGAAGAGATGCAGGTTGCAGATCTTTGTGAGGATTGGCCCACTCTTAAAAAGTCGGTTTATGATGTAGGCAGGCGTGTTCTGGGATTGGTGCAGAGAAAACATAAGGACTGGTTTAATGAGAATGATGTACATATAGAAGACTTGTTGGCTGATAAAAGGCGTGCTCTGTCACGCTTCTTGACGGGAAAAACCACAGGAGAGGAATACGTTGCATGAGCAAATCAAGGATGTAAAATCACGTGTTAGGCGGAGTTTTTCTCAGCTAAAGGATCAGTGGTGGAGTGAGAAGGCTGATGAGATACAAACTGCGTCAGATTCCAATAACACATAGCTGTTGTAGTCTCTTGCGTGAGATTTATGGGCCGTCTCTTTCTCTAGTGACACCGCTTCGCAGCAAGGATGGCAAAGAAATTCTTCTTGACTCACAAGGAATTCTACGAAGGTGGCGAGAACACATTGATGATCTTTTGAATCAGCCGTCTGTCGTCAATGAAGATTTCCTCAATCTCGTTCCAGAAAGTCCTTTAGAAGTAGCTCTCGCAGTACCTCCGACGCTTGTGGAGGTTGCAGTGGCTATCTCGAAGCTGAACAGTGGAAGGTCTCCAGGTATGGATGGCATACATGCTGAGCTCCTACAATATGGTGGTGAGAGACTAGTGCAACATATTCACTCTTTGTTTGGCAGGATATAGGCTAATGAATCCGTACCTGAGGACAGGAGATATGCAGTAATGGTGGTCTTGTACAAGGGAAAGGGTAACAGGAATGATTATGGGAACTCCAGAGGTATATCATTGCTTTCTGTCGTAGGAAAAGTTTTATATAGGGTGCTTCTGGACCGTCTGCTGACACACATTGCAGATTGTGTTCTTCCTAAAAGTCAATCTGGTTTTCGTTGTGGACGCGGCATTACTGATATGATCTCAGCTAGACAGCTCCAGGAGAAGTGCATGGAGCAAGGTTTGGATCTGTATCAGGTTTTTGTCGATCTGTTAACAGAAATGCATTATGGAAGGGTCTCCAGAAACTGGGTTGCCCTGATAAGTTCCTTGCTTTAGTTAGAACTTTCCATGACGACATGAAGGCTTGGATTAAAGTCGGAGGTAACATGTCGGAGCCTATCTCAGTAAAAAATGGAGTGAAACAGGGGGATATTCCAGCACCGACCCTGTTTGCCATATACTTTGCAATGGTTTTCTGTATTGCATTCAGGAATTGCGAGCATAGTGTTTACATCCGATATCGAACCTCAGGCAGCATATTTGACATCAGGCGCTTTGCTGCAAAGACAAACGTATTTACATCAATCATAAGATACCTCTTGTATGCAGATGATTGCGATCTTGTAGCGCACATAGAGAGTGATATGCAGCACATTTTGAATGCATTTTCTGATGCTTGCACTGGCCTAGGATTGACTGTCAGTCTCAAGAAAACCGTCGTCATGTACCAACCTGCCCCTGGTAAGCAGTACAGTGAACCAAATATCTATGTGTATGGTAAACGACTTGGAGTGGTTGATCAGTTTGTCTACCTGGGAAGCACTGTCAATCGATACAGCAACCTTGATAGTGAAATCTCACTTAGGATTAGGAAAGCAAGTGATGCTTTCGGAAACTAGAAAGGCGAATCTGGGGTCAGCGAGACATATGCAAGAAGAGAAAGATAAAGGTGTACAAGGCATGTGTGCTCTCTTCTCTTCCTTATGCCTGCGAGACCTGGGTCACATATCAACACCACCTTAAGCAATTGGAGCGTTTCCATCAGATGTGTCTCAGACGGATCCATGGCGTTCACTGGAGGGACCACATCAGTGATATCGAGATTTTGGAAAGCTCTATGTGTGACAGTATAGAAGCTCTTGTGCTTAAGCAACGACTCCGTTGGAGTGGTCACCTTGCCAGGATGAAGGATTCTAGAATACCAAAACAACTCTTTTATGGAGAGTTGGTTAAAGGACAACGACCGCCACATAAACCAAAAAAGAGGTATAAGGATTCCTTGAAAGCCTCTCTGAAAGACGCTAACATCTCTGCTGATACATGGGAGAATATTGCTGCTGATCGTAATAAATGGAGAAAGACTGTATATGAGGGAAAAGTTGCCTTTGAGGCATCTCGAATCGCATACAAGAAAGTAAAGCGGGATGTGAGGAAGGGCATTGCTGTTGCACTTCTAGACGGCGAGGGTCCTCCTATGGTGCTGACATGCAGCGTATGTGCGAGACTCTGCCTAAGCAAAGCTGGACTCGAAAATCATCTTCGCAGTCATAAAGTAAGACCAGTTGTTGACTACCAGGCTGCTGTTGGAGATGCTACACATCATGCTTGCCAAACATGTGGTAGAGAATGTAAATCAGCAGGAGGGCTCAAGCAACATGCAAAAGTACACGAACTCCAACCACAGCCGACTATTCCCAGTGAATGTTTTGGTTGCCGACTCTGTGCAAGACATTTTAGATCATTGGCTGGGCTAAAAAGCCACATTCGATCGCAGCGCTGTTAGTTGCTATCGTGTGTGTGTATAAATATGTTTATGTGTGTGCGTGTGTGTATATATATATATATATATATATATATATATATATATATATATATATATATATATATATATATATATTAGAAAGTGAGGTTTTTTTTACAAAATGAAAAATAACCGAGGTGTCCTACACGAGTGGAGATGGAGGGTCTGTGAGAAAAACCACAGACCCTCCATCTCAACTCACCTTTTGAAAAGCAGAAGAACTGCGAAACCGGTAAAGGAACCAAATAAATATATATATTTAAAAAAAAAATAAGACTTCAGTTGCATTTTCGATTTCATCCCTTTTTCTTTATATATATATATATATATAAATATATATATATATATATATATATATATATATATATATATATATGTATATCATTATTGTTGTTGTTGTCGTTATTATTATTGTCGTTATTATTATTATTATTGTTATTAATATATATGTATATATATTTTTTTTTCTCGTGCAATTTACATACTCGATAACGAGGGCAGCCATCATATGTATGTATATATATATATATATATATATATATATATATATATATATATATATATATTGAGAAAAAATTCATATATACCACACCAATCAATTCATATTTAAAATATCATATAAAAACTAATTGTATATCTTTATCGCAAAATACTACAAGTTGCATTTGTTAAGATATTCCAAGTAAAGAAGAAAATATACTGAAGTTTATTTCTGTGATAGAAGTTAAATGTTCATATATCATTCATAGAATTGTTCCCCATTTTTACTACTTGGGGATGGTGCGAGCGGTAAAGTTGTATTACAATTGTGTGACAGTGAAAGCAGTAAACGGAATAGTTAGCGCACTACATTTTTATTAGCACTTCAGATTTTGCCTATACGACAAGGAATTAATGTAGCAGGAATGATATTTGTAACACTAATACGATTATTATTATATTAGGGAAGTTGGAGAGGTGGGGAGATTGGCAGTATCGGTAGAGGGTCGGAAGCCATGCCTTGTAGCATAGAGTTACGCCCCTTTATGATCTGTGTTCAAATCCCGCCCAGGTTAACTTTGCCTTTCATCCTTACGGGGTCGATAAAATAAAGCACAAGTCACGCACTGACGTCGATTTAATCGACTCCCCCACCATACATGCTGGATTGTGCCTATATAAGAAACCATCATTAGGGCCGTTGGATTGGCAGTATCGGTAGAGCGTCGGATAATAAGATTTACGGCATAGAATTATGGTTATTTACGTTGTGAATGCAAATCCCGCCGAGGTTAACTTTGCTTTTCATCTTTACGGGGTCGATAAAAGAAAGTACCACCAGTACAAATTGTTCGCCTTGTGCCTAAATCAGAAGCCGAGGTTGACTTTGCCTTTCATCCTTACGGGGTCGATAAAATAAAGTACCAGTAATGCACTGGGTAATTGCTGGCCTTGTGCCTAAAGTAGAAACAATTATTATTATTATTGGTAGTAAGCAGCATAGAGTTACGGCTCTTTATAATCCGTGTTCAAATCCCACCGAGTTTAACGTTGCCTTTCATCCTTATGGTGTCGATGAAATAAAGTACCAGTCACGCACTAGGGTCGGTTTAATCGAGTTTCCACTCCTCCAGATTTGCTGACTTTGTGCCTAAATAAAAAAAAACATTATTATTATTACTAGCAGTAGTAATGTTAGTATTATTATCAGCAGCAGCATTGTTAGAATCGCTAGGACCCACGAACGGAGCATTCGATTCGGCTCCCCTTTCTCTAAGTTCGATTCGCATCAGATTATACAGTGCATTTCATGCTTTGCATGTCGATAAATAAAGTATCAGTTCTGTACCAGCATCGATTAGTCTTCCGCCCTTTCCCTTTCTAAGTGTATTAATTGTCGGCAGACTTGACAAGAAATAGACTCCAACAAATAAAAAAATCTGAGCAAACATCAATTATCATGCCAGTGCCCTACGACTCCTTCAAGCGTTAGTGTCCAAATTTATGTATATGTATGTGTATATATATATACACGTTCATGTATGTGTATATCAAAGTGATATATATGTGTACACATATATATCACTTTGAAAGCCAAACAGAACAGATAACTGGCAATATGTGTCCGATCATATTACGAACGGCCGTCATTCCCGTTTCTAGTATCTAATGTCACAAACAACAATACCATTTCTAATAGGTCATACATAAGATGAACATAATTCGAGGAGAAATCATTGCCTCTCATAAAAATTCTCCTTAACATGAAACAGAATACATAAGATACTGAAGCGAAGGAGGTTTATTGGCAATAGCAGCAGCGCCATTTTGATTTTCGTGTCTTTAATGACGACACTTTTGTCCAACAATGTTATAGGCACCGAGGAATGAAATTCACTAACTGAAAATCTTGTATGACATACGGTGGTTTATTGATTTTTACTCATTTATGATTTCTGTGGTCTGGCGTGAGTATTTAATTGAGTAAATGCTCTCTAGCGGGAGTTTTAGATATTTTGCTTATATCTCTTGGCTTCTATTTGACTTGTGCTGGTATCTCAGCGTAAAATAAATGCTGTTAACTTTTGGAAAGTCTTAACCTTTAAGCTGATTAATATTTTAAAGTGTAATTCGGAGCAGAGACAATAGTATTAATAATATGTAACGGTTGACTTAACAGGATCGTGTCAGCATTCCCACTTCCCCGCTGAATCCGTCTCTCAGGTAATAGATACGTTACATAGATAAAATGACTATCTTCTGTTTCCCAAACTCCAATCAAAATAACATTACATGGAAAGGTAATTATATATACTTAAATCTACGACTCTAGAGAGAATAAACCGAGACTGAGAATGTATGTAGGCATATAAACGACCATACATACACACATAATCATATACGCACAATCGCACACATAGTCACTCACATGCTCGCGTTTATTCCGATTATTTCTCTCCCTCACTCTCTCATATATATATATATATATATATATATATATATATATATATATATATATATATATATATGTATATATTATTTAGTTATGTATGCACACGCATAATACGTATATATGTATATATATAGTTATATATGCACACATATTATACGTATATATGTATATATATATATGTGTTTGTGTGTATGCATATATGTATGTATATATACATATATATATATATATATATATATATATATAAACGTGTGTGTGTGTGTGTGTGTGTGTGTGTGTATATGTGAGTATGTACATATATATATATATATATATATATATATATATGTGTGTCCGGATATATCTGTATATTTGCATGTCTCTGTTTACCGGTGTGTGCATGCGCATGCGCAAAGTCAAGAATTGACCATCTACAACATAGTATGTCCAGCTAGAAATAGCAGTCAAATCTTACAATATATATATAGACACATATTTATATAAAACGGCGAACGGAATTTGAAAGAGATGTGGTTCGAGACCTCTGTGTGGTGTTGCCAGTCTTTTTTCAAGTCTTATAAAGACTTATAAACCAGGTTATTATTAAAACTGTTTTATTTACTGAAATTACTGCGAAATCTTATTCAATTTTCAAATTACGCTCGTCGGTCCCCACACATATGTTCTATCTTTATTTACCTATTGCTATTAAATTATAATTCCTAAAATTAACTCCAGGGTTCTTTAGCTAGGCAGTTTTCCGGCAAAAATGAGGTGTACGTTCGATCTCCATGTGGACAGATGCCCATCATTTTCGGTACAGTGGGTGAATAGGTTCTGTTATTTTTAGCCTAGTTTATTTAGTCAATGCAATAGCGAAAACCTTCCAATTCGATTTCCAAATTCCTCCTGCCGTTTTCTAAATATACGTGCTTTTCTCTGCGCATATGAAGACACACATACGATTAGATATCGGGGCAGAGTTGGGCTACGATCATTATGATCGCACTATATGCTAATCGATATCGAAACAATTATCGTATGCCAACAAAGTTTGTATATTGTTTGTATTTTGTTCCTGCTTAATTTCTTTTATATTCTGCACGATACAGTCAGCGCAAACTTGAAATTCACAGAGCGAGACGGACGCCCTCAACAGTATTGAATACTTTAAACGATGAAGCGTCTTTGACTATAGTTACACACATACCCACCATGCATATATATATATATAAATATAAATATATATATATATATATATATATATATATATATATATATATATATATATATATATACTGTATACAAATGAATGAAAGCATTGTATATTGAATAAGATACGGGATGTTTATGCAAAACGTTTGAAGGCCTTCTTCTATGAATTTTTTAGATTGTGATCATCGTCCCTCACATAACCGTGACAATAGTAGAGGTAAGTAGTAGCCGCATTTCTAGTTTATTAGCTATTATCACGTCTACCTATCAATCCGTCCTTGCTGAGGCTAATGTAATCTTGAATCTGTAAGATTCAAGATTTTTTTTATGAACTGGCGAAACTTATTTGCATACAGAGCGGCTTTAATTAAACATATATTGGTGCTCCGACATAGCGATAAAGATATGTATGTACGTATTGTATATTGAATATACGGTATGAGTTTATGTTTTTACTGTAGCTGGGTGTGTGACAATGATGAAAACCTTGATATTTCATATCGAAAGGCCTTACAATATTTTATATAATCATTGCCGTATATTGGTCAATATATAATATGTACATTCATATCGCTATGTCGGGGCACCAACACCACTTTATACATACATGTATACAAAGATACAAACATATATATATATATATATATATATATATATATATATATATATATATATATATATATATATATATATATATATTTGATAAAAACCTAATTTACGAATGTAAAGTTATAACTGACACCAATTCCTTCACCTATTTTGGCTCCACTTCCACCTCTTTTAAAGCTCGTCTTTATGACCATCATTCGTCTTTTAAATACAAACTTAAAATAACCAACACGGCTCTCTCAGAACTCATATGGTCCTTGAAAGACAAAAATATTAAATATAGCATCTTTTGGAAGAAGGTTTTTTCTGCGTCGTCTTGAACAGTTCTCTATCCAAAATTTGCAATCTCTGTCTAAATGAAAAATTTACCATTATTTCTAATTTAGATTCTATAATAAATAGACGCACTGACTTGTTTTCTATCTGCTTGCATACATTCCGTAAAACATTTCACAAAGTATACAGCTAATATTCAATTCTTTATCAATTTAGAATTTGTTTCTCAAAGGCACACATATATATATATATATACACTTCTTTTAAAAATATACCCATCTTTCTACCTTATATCAAAGCTTATTATACATTCTATAATACTTGTTACTCATTCTACATCGCTCCTATTTATCACTTCCCTTTCTTCTCTTCTTCTTTAAATGTCTAACCCCTAATCTATACATTTTCTCACTCTTGCCTAACATAGAATCAATTATTACATAATACAATACATTCTTACTCTATATCACCTTGTAAAAATCCTTCGTAAACATATACATTTTTTTGAGGTTAGATTATTCATCTTCAATTCATTATTCTTTTCTCCCTTTCATCTAACTCATTCATGCTCATCTCACAATATTTCCCTACTTAAATAACCTGTTGTTCCTTTTAATAATACATATCAACATTTTCTTAACATCGCACATATTATTAAACCCTTAAATATTATTCTCAATACATATTAACATTTTCTTTTTCATCGCACATATTATCAAACCCCTCAATATACAAACCTTAACTTTACATTATTTTTTTCTCTTCGTTAATTTTCAAATTCTTTTAATTTATACATTATCTTCCAACGGTTTTCAACCTCTCTATGAAAAACAATATATCTTTCTCAGTTATAAAAGCTATCTCCCTCTCTCTCTATCACCCATCTCTCCTCCTATCTCATCCTTCCTCATTATACTCCTCCCTCTCCACTTTTTACTCTCATCTCCTCCTCTTTTTCATCCTTTCCACACACCCCCTCTAAATAAAATATTTTTCACAATATCACACATCAATCTAAAAATACTTCTCATATGTTGATTTAAAACTGAACTATCCACAAGTGTTTTTTAAACTTCATATCATGTCTTCCTGTTTTATCTGATGAAAACACAAATATTATTGCATGATGATATTTGTTTTTGAAATGCGCATAATAAAATACATGGAACTCTTTTAACCATCTTTTGTTCTTATATATTATGTATACTCCAGTCCTACAAACTGTAGAGTGCTTCTTATCCGATATCTCCATTGCATTGCTTTATTGTACTACAATAAAACTCACCTCCTATATATATATATATATATATATATATATATATATTTTTTTTTTTATATATATATATATATATATATATACATTAACACGAGAACGGAACAATAAACTCGAGTGAAAATGATATACTTGGATATAACTCAAAATTATCAACTTATAACTGATATAACTGATGATAATATATATGTATATATGTACACACACATCCGCACACATACACATTCACACCAATATATATATACGTGTAATAGTTTAACTATTTTAAAGCCTCATTGATAGTGCCGAGCAATTGCGCTAGTAGCGGTGTTTATCGGTCATTGAATGCAAAGTATGATTTCTCTTTTTCCTTTTCTGTATTTCTCTTTTCTTCCATCCCGCTCTCACCTTTTTCTCCGCATCTTCTCTACGGTAATGTTTACCCACTTTTCTGTCGGTTTCGATGATGATTGCATCGATTGTTCGATAAACGGAACAGACTGTTTGTGAAAGATAAAGATCCATAGAATTTTCCAATCTTAATATACGCATTTGCATCCGAGTCGTCTCGCCTTTCATCACCCGCCGTTGGTCCACCTACCCTAGCTCCTTACATGACTCGTAGGACCTCTGAGCAATGTTTGTTCATCCTCCATACATAACTGAACAATGATTTTATTTCGGGTGAAAGCCAGACATTTTCGGTAGAAGGTGTGAATGGATTAATTGGAAGACAATATAGAGTTGGAAAAAATATAGAGCCGAAACAAATACTTCAATGATTTTATTCCATATTGTAACGATTCTGCTACAACTAGTTGAATGAGCACGCAATACCCACTCCACCCCCTGCCAATGCGTGATCTGATAATCTTGATGTCTAATATAATGCTTTCTTATATAAGAACCAGGCCAGCAATTTTTGAGGGAGAGGAAAGTCGATTAAATCGATCCCAGTGTACTTTATTCTATCGATTAAATCGATCGCGGTACTTTATTCTATAGAACACTTAAGGATAAAAGGCAAAGTTAACCTCAGCGGCATTTGAGCTCAGATCATAAATGGCCGTAACTCCATCGCAAAGCATGGCGTCCGACCAAAAAGACAGATATTGGTTGTGTGATGTAGGTCCGACATGAAATACACAGTACTTGGTTAATACACATATTATAAACACGCGAATATGAAAGCTAACATCGGTGTTATATAACCCCAAAATATACGGATAATCAGACACACACAGATAGAGCAAACAACCAACTATTGACAAATAAATAAACACATAGATAAATACAAAAACACACAAATAAATACAAATACACACACACCCGAATGTAACGCATGCGCAAACTAAGCACAAAAAACACAACACACAAAACAAGATGGTGTAGGATAGAACAAAGGTGAGAGACAAAATAAAAAGCTAGTCACTGAGGAGTTCACAGAATGTGTGACGAAAGAGCTTTGACAATATATAAATAAGCTTCCGGTTATCGAACTAACCAACCAACCAACCGGAAATTTACAATGAATTGAATTGAAAACCAACAGGTGTGTGTGTTTTTATTGGCGGCATGACCCACCCAAAGTATAACAGTATCTGTTTCAACACACGTTATTAAATCTTGCAAAACAAATTAAAAAACGAAGTATATGTATATATATATATATATATATATATATATATATATATATATGAAAGACGTAAAATAAGGAAATTTTAAAAATTAAAAATTAACTTACTAAAATTTTCACTCCAACTAATTAGTTTCTGTAATGGGATAAAGATAGTTACGCAATGTAACTGTCGAGAATTCATTACGCCATCAGGGGGTCTATTCTCAGCTAAGTCTCCAGGTAATGCACGGACACTAGGGACTCATATAAAAATAATAATAATTCGGTGGATGGAACAGCTAACGAGGACTGAATTCCAAAGCACTGAAAAAGTTCACTGCTTCTGGTCAAATGGCAGATTCTAAAGAATCAATCACGTGACACTGAGGCTAGTCGGAAGGAGTGGGGTAGTAAAATGACAAAGCCTACTACCACTACAATAAGTTAGTAGTGGATTTGGCAGGTTTGCTCAACAAATAAATAATTTGGAGATAAATATAGAGAATTAGTATATTTACGAACATATGCGTACAGATGTACACTAATGCTAGCAAATACATAAGTTATGTCATAGTACCTAGGTGGTTCAATGCAGGAGGATGCAGAACAATTATATGAAAGACGTAAAATAAGAAAATTTAAAAAAATAAAAATTAACTTACTTACTAAAATTTTCACTCCAACTAATTAGTTTCTGTAATGGGATAAAGATAGTTACGTAATGTAACTGTCGATATATATATATAATCTCACATTTAGTATTTCCATATTTTACCATGACGCGCAAAACTGTTGCATTTCACAATGCGTTATTACGAGTAGTGCCATTTGTTATACACACACAGACTAATCAACATATGTAAGAGTGTATTTGTTTCTATATATGTTTAAACGTGTATGTATGTGTGTTTGTGTACATATGTATATGTATCTGGGTTAATGTAGAAGAGGGTCATCATTGAATTTGATGGACAATCATAAGCAGGTAAGCATAACATATATAAATTCATTGCTAGCTAGTCTAAGATTTTTTATCATTCATTGCTTCATTGATATTCATCGCATATATATATATGTGTGTGTTTGTGTGAGTGTGTGTGTGTGTGTTTGTGTGCTATTTTCAGTCGTTCGTCCCACGTAAGGATAATGCACATATATGTGTGTGTATTTGTGTAAGTGCTTGAGTGTGGCATTGCTTTACATCATACATACACGTGACATTTCCATCATAAATCTCACCTTTGATCAAT
This sequence comes from Eledone cirrhosa, assembly GCA_964016885.1. NCBI lineage: Eukaryota > Metazoa > Mollusca > Cephalopoda > Octopoda > Eledonidae > Eledone > Eledone cirrhosa. Next base: position 54,899,805 of record OZ024746.1, read on the forward strand.
TTGTCCTTATTAAACCCCGTTATCAAGAATATACGTATATATGTATATATGTATATATATATGTATGTGTGTATGTATGCACATGCTCAGACACTCCTATATATACATATATATATATATATATATGCACAAGCCCACACACTCATATAT
>OZ024746.1:54912454-54919954 GCA_964016885.1 Eledone cirrhosa
CACCTTTACATTTGTCCTCCTGCATATGTCTCGCCGACCCCACAGTCGCCTTTCTAGCTTTCCGAAAGCATCACTTGCTTTCCTAATCCTAAGTGAGATTTCACTGTCAAGGTTGCTGTATCGATTGACAGTGCTTCCCAGGTAGACAAACTGATCAACCACTCCAAGTCGTTTGCCATACACATAGATGTTTGTTTCAGTGTACTGCTTTCCAGGGGCAGGTGGTACATGACGACGGTTTTCTTGAGACTGACAGTCAGACCTAGGGCTGTGCACGCATCAGAAAATGCATTCAAAATGTGATGCATAACACTCTGTGTGCGCTACGAGATCGTAATCACCTGCATACAAGACATCTCTTATGATTGATGTAAATACTTTTGTCTTCGCAGCAAAGCGCCTGATGTTAAATATGCTGCCTGAGGTTCGATATAGGATGTAAACACCATGCTTGCAATTACTGAATGCAATACAGAAAGTCATTGCAAAGTATATGGCAAACAGGGTCGGTGCTGGAATATCCCCCTGTTTCACTCCATTTTTTACTGAGATAGTCTCCGACATGTTACCCCCGACATTAACCTAAGCCTTCATGTCGTCATGGAAAGATCTAACTAAAGCAAGGAACTTATCAGGCCAACCAAGTTTCTGGAGAACCTTCCATAATGCATCTCTGTTAACAGTATCGAAAGCTTTTGTCAGATCGACAAAAACCTGATACAGATCCAAACCTTGTTCCATGCACTTCTCCTGGAGCTGTCTAGCTGAGAAGATCATATCAGTAGTGCCGCGTCCAGCACGAAAACCAGATTGAATTTCAGGAAGAACACAATCCGTAATGTGTGTCAGCAGACGGTCCAGAAGCACCCTACATAAAACTTTCCCTACGACAGAAAGCAATGATATACCTCTGTAGTTCCCACAATCGTTCCTGTTACCCCTTCCCTTGTGCAAGACCACCATTACTGCATCTCTCCAGTCCTCAGGTACGGATTCATTAGCCCATATCCTGCCAAACAATGAGTGAAGATGTTGCAGGAGTCTCTCGACCCCATATTGTAGGAGCTCAGCATGTATGCCATCCATACCTGGAGATCTTCCACTGTTCAGCTTCGAAATAGCCACTACAACCTCCACAATCGTCGGAGGTTCTGCGAGAGCTACTTTCACAGGACTTTCTGGAATGAGATTGAGGAAATCTTCACTGACGACAGACGGCTGATTCAAAAGATCATCAAAGTGCTCTCGCCACCTTCGTAGAATTCCTTGTGAGTGACGAAGAAGTTCTTTGCCATCCTTGCTGCGAAGCGGTGTTACCAGAGAAGAAGACGGTCCATAAACCTCACGCAAGAGACTGTAAAACAGCATTGTGTTATTGGAATCAGACGCAGTTTGTATCTTACCAGCCTTCTCACTCTACCACTGATCCTTCATCTGAGAAAGACTCCGCCTAACACGTGATTTTACATCCCTGAGTTCCTCATGCAACGTATTCCTCTCCTGTAGTTTTGCCGTCAAGTAGGGTGACAGAGCACGCCTCTTATAAGCCAACAAGTCTTCTATACGTACATCATTCTCATTAAACCAGTCCTGATGTTTCCTCTGCGCCAATCCCAGAACACGCCTGCCTACATCATAAACCGACTTTTTAAGGGTCGGCCAATCATCACCAAGATCTGCAGCCTGCATCTCTTCTTCCAATGTCCTCTTCACATTTTTATCCTTAAGACGAGCAGCATTCAATATTTTGGGCAGGGCAACACCAGGAGCCCGGATTTTACATTTAGTGATTAGTTTCACTTTTGCGCGTAGCAGGCGGTGGTCCGTCCAGCACTCAGCTCCACGAAGAACATGAACACACTGCACATCCTGTCTGTCACGCATCCTGACTAGGACGTAGTCCAAATGATGCCATTCCTTAGATGCAGGATGCATCCATGTGGTCTTGAATTTGTTAATTTGTTGGAACATGGTGTTGGTAACACACAGATCCAGCTCCTCACACATCTGCAGCAGGAGCATACCATTGCTGTTACACTTTCCCACCCCATGCCTTCCGATTACATTCCATGTGTTAAAATCCCTACCCACTCCAGCATTAAAGTCACCAAGCACGATGACTTTGTCTGCCTGAGTGATATTTCTTAAAACACCTTTCAAGGCATGGTAAAAGGACACCTTTTCCTCTTCGACAGAACTCATAGTTGGAGCATACACACTCAGCAGAGTAGCATATCTTTCCTTGTCCAGCGGAACTCTCATTGACATAAGACGCTCACTAATCCCTACTAATTCCTCTAATTTGTTCACAAGCACAGTCTTAACAGCAAATCCTACCCCAGACTCTCTTCTGGTTCCTTCATCTCTTCCTTTCCAGAAGAATGTATATTCTCCACAAAATTCCGTAAGATGACCACCTCCAGCTAGCCTCGTCTCAGATAAAGCCAAGATGTTAAGATCGTAACGTCGAAGCTCCTTTGCAACAAGAGCGTCCTTCGTTCAGGACGCCCCAAGGAATCCCTGTCAAGCAGCGTCCGTACGTTACAGCAGCCAAGACTAAATGCCTTGTTTGGCTCTATTACAATGGCACGATGACGAGCGGGCCCAGGCTGTGATAACCTGGGGCCCCTGCCCTTATTGCCAATGATCATTTTTGTTCCAGAACATAAATTGCCAATTATCTATTTTTTATTGTTCTGGAACATCATTGAATTGGAAATAAAAAATAAAAAAAAAAGTAATAATAATAGTAATAATAATAATAATAATAATAGTACACTATTAATAATTATTAATGCACTCGTGCAATGCCTGTGCGTGACGAACATTTTTAAAGTGAGGAAAGACTGTGCACTGAGCCAATCCCACTCTCTCAGCGACAGTAGCTATAACCCGAAAAGAAGAAAATATCAACATCATCGCTAACTACTGAGCCGCAGGTTTTATGTCGGAGTTAACCCAGTTTCCTTGGATGCCTTCTCCTAGAAGAATGCCCTGACAAGAGCTAGGGGTTCTTCACTATCAGGGGTTTAACTGCGCGATCGGGCATCCAGCCCGATTATTTCTATGTCCCTTCGCAGAAAAAAAAAAAAAAAATCACTTATTGTCACTTATACGTACGACATACACACACGCGGATACATATGCGCGCACACAGCAACACTCATACAAACATACAAACAGACACACACACGCTACTCTACTCACTTACACACACACACACATATATATATATATATATATATATATATATATATATATATATATATATATATATATATATATATTACCGTCATTATTGATACAAGATTACAAGATTATGTCAACTGTTGACTTTCAAGAGTTTCTATTGTTGAAGCCGATCGTACTACAGTCCAGTATTATTATAATTGCTTTACAGCATAGAGTCACGGCCCTCCACGCTCTGAGCTCAAATCCCGCCGAGGTCAACCTTGCCTTTCATCCACACGGAGTCAACAAAAGAGAGTACCATTGATGCGCTGGCCAGTCGCTGGATCCGTGCCAAAAGCAGAAAAATTATTATTAAAGTTGTTTTCTTAAGACCCGGTCGCTGGTGATGGTGATGGCGGCGGCGGTAGTGGTGGTGGTGGCAGTTGATGTTGTTGTGTTGTGTGCGTGTGTGTGTTTTCTTATTTTGATTTTTTTTTTCCTTCTTTTTCTTTTTTTTTATCTTTTAATGCCGCTGTTGTTGTTGTAAATGTTCATTTCAGTTCATTCTGAAGCTGTTGTTGCTGAAACATTAGTGCCGGTGTTGTTGTAGATGTTGGGGTTGAAATCTGGTCGTTTGACTGAGTGATGTATATACACACATATACATACATATGTATATATACACATTCAATAGAGAGTAAAGAGTTTGACAACAGGTCGATGACTTTAGTCTAGATAGGGTAATGACATGTGATGGTGGGGAGAGAGTGTAGAAGTTATTGTGGTGGCGGGGGACAGTACGATGTATCTAGTTCATTTGAGGGAGCTTATAGATAGGACAACACACGCTGTCTTTTCGTGGGGTAAGTTTTTAATTAATTTTTGTATTCTGAAACATCAAAATACAACAATTTGTTGGTCACTGGACTCGGGAATGTCACGACAGAAGTTTGTGGAAGTTACACAAATATTTTAGTATATTTTAGCAGGGCAATCCTTATTTATATTTTACATTTTACATTTACTTACATCTCAATATAACATGGCTAAAATTCAAATATATATATATACATATATATATACATATATATATATATATATATATATATATATATATCTATATATATATATATATACATAAATATATATATATATATATATATATATATATATATATATATATATATATATATATATAAATATATATATATATATACATATATATATATGAGAGAGAGATAGATAGAGTGATGTACAAAACACAATATATTAAACAATTCTAAGAAAAATCTGATGTAGGATATAGATAGAAATTATGAACCTGGCAACGACTGTTAATGAAAATAGAAATATTAGAATTTTTATATTTGCTCCAGTGTCAAAAACTGTTAACTTCAGATTCTTACCAATGACAGGTTTTGTTCGTTTTCCGCTACTCTATCTTTTCTTTGTCGTGCAAAATATCTGGCTTACATACAAAGAAAATCAATTAATTTCATAATCTATAAAAGATTCTGAGCTGTACTGCGTTGTGTTTCATGATATGAACCCCGGATATTATATCGGTAGGTACCTGGTTATTTGAAATCTCCCCTCGATATATATATATATATATATATATATATATATATACATACATGTATGTATATATACGAGGCTTGCCAGAAAAGCTCCAGGACATATGTCACAAAAGATTCATTTGAAACCCAAACTTCACATTAAGAGTTTTCTCGTTCAAAGTAATCCCCCCTGGAGTAGTCTAATGCACTTGTCCATCCTTTTCTGCCACGCTTGCATGAACTCCTGGAAGGATTCTTCCAGGATCCTCCGCAGTTCCGTTGTCACGGCCTTTTGATGTCATCCATGTCTTCAAAACGGGGCCCCTCCGGGTCGTACTCGAAGATCCATGACGCAACACTGGTGATGACTGTCCCTAGCAAATCTGGTACGGTTTCAAGACGCTCGAGGATGTCCTGGCACACTTGCATGCGTCGACCCTTCTGGTCATCGTTCAGCAGTTTTGGCACCATCTTCGCGCAGACTTTCCGCATGTCCAAATCTTCAGTGAGAATATTCCAGACGCTGTCCCGATACATGCCCAGCTCATTTGCCATCAGTAGAACAGTCAGCCGACGATCGCTACGCACCATTTGCCTGACGCGCTCAACGTTGACCTCAGTACTGGTTGTTGAGGGCCTTCCTCTCCTGGGGTCATCTTCCACGTCCTCGCGTCCTTCTTTAAACCTCTTGCACCACTCAAAAACACGTGAGCGTGACATCGTCTCATCTCCATACACTTGCTTCAGCAATCCCAGTGCTTCTGACGGAGTTTTCTCCAACCGCACCAGAAACTTCAAGTTTGTTCGTTGCTCTGTGCCCATTGCTTGACGACCTGAAACAAAGGACATGTATATAAAATTATGAAGAAAAAAGTTTGATCGCTGCAGAGAGCTAAGATTACAGTAACATACTCCAGGGGGATTACTTTGAAGGAGAAAACTCTAAGTGTGAAGTTTGGGTTTGAAATAAATCTTTTGTGACATCAGTCCTGGAACTTTTCTGACACACCTCGTATATATATATATATATATATATATATATATATATATATATATATATATATATATATATATATATATATATATATATGTCTGTGTGGTCTACCTTTCTATACCGTAGTTAGAACCCATTGTATTGCGTTAGCAAGTAGTTCAGTGAGATCCAGAGAATGGTTTTGTGTTTCGCTGAGTCAATCCTAGAGATACAGAGTCTGATATATCAGATGTTAGTCTAACAATGATAGTAATAACAAAGGCAAGTTATTTTACATATTTCATTCATTGTTTTACGATCATTTTGGAGGTTTGAGCATATTGATATATTTACTGATCTATAACAGTTGTAGAACTGTATACTATCAGTCATGATATATGAGTTCGATCATACCGTCTTCAGGCTACACTTTTCTAAACAATGTCTGCTTTATGTCTCCCTATTTATATACAATATACCTGTTATGGTTATATAGCTTCTAATTGAATAGAAAGAAGCACGGGTGGCGTATATGTGTAATGGTAACACATTGGTCTTGCAAACCAAAGATGCGGGGTCGTGTCCCATGTACGCAATACTCACCCTTTTCTCCATGCAGAGGTTTTTTTTTTAAAATCCCAACTAACAGACTAATTCTATATACGGCATAATCAGATGTTACTACCTAATTTTCAAATTCGCTAGCTGTTTGTGTCTACGTATTTACACACACACACCTATATATATATATATATATATATATATATATATATATATATATATATATATATATATATATATACATCATACATACAGAAGACAAAGATAGCAACGGTGTTTAACCTAATATCATATGTTCTTTATAATTTACATCCATTTATCCATCTCTCTTTCTCTCTCTCTCTCTCTCACTCTCGCTTTCTCTCACTCACTCTCGCTTTCTCTTTTTCTGTCACACACTCTCGCTTTCTCTCTTTCTCCCTTTCTTTCTCTCACTCATTCACTCACTCTCTCTCACTCGCTTTATATATAATTGTTTCTACGTTAGGCACAAGGCCAGCAATAAACCAGTGTATTACTTGTACTTTATTTTATCGACCCGTAACGGCGGGATTTATATATAATAGTGTCTAATAATAGGGCATATCGCCACCCCCACCCATGGCGATATAAAAAATAAGAATTAGCGTGCGCGGGGAACAGAAATCAGACTTATTTTCGTGTTAACTTAACTATAGCGTTCTAGTATACGTATCACAAAATTAGAGTGTTGAGTTCGATTTGCACACAGGCTAATGCCCAATTTTTCCGTTATGAGGGTTCATATACTCTAATTTTAGATTATATTCACTAGAATTGAGGTGAAACCTAATTCTATTTTCAACACACACACACACATACACAGACACAGAGACAGACACACACACACACACACACACAATAGATGGCGTAGTGGAAAAATATATTAGAAAATATAACGGTAAGATGGATGGTCCTATTATTCCAGTCAACCTCTGGAAATCAGTACAATTTTTGGTGCATTAAGATTCATACCATCCATTCCAGTGCACATTGTGGCATAACAAAACAAGCAATGATGGGTCAGGCGTTTAGGCAATTTAAACAAATATCGAGTGCGCTAGGGCTTAGCCAAATTAGAAAAAAATATATAGAATGGGGAAAAATAGTCAAACAGTGTCGTTTCTTTGTCTACCCAATGGTTATATAGGTATATATATATATAATACGCTTCTATATATCTATCCATGTATCCATTTGTTAATTTTATCCATCAAA
>OZ024746.1:54939954-54942454 GCA_964016885.1 Eledone cirrhosa
TATTTATATGTATATATATTTATATATATGTATATATATTTATATATTTATATACATATATATATGTATATATATTTATATATGTATATATATTTATATATTTATATATATATATATATATATGTATATATATTTATATATTTATATACATATATATATATATATGTATATATATTTATATATTTATATACATATATATATTTATATATATGTAAATATATTTATATATTTATATACATATATATATTTATATATATGTATATATATATTTATATATTTATATATATGTATATATTGGAATAAATGCTCTGAAATAGCGATATATATGTGAATATAGACATAGAATATTCGAAAATATTCTGTATGTTTATAATAAACATTTTGAAGACCTAATCGCTATAGAATAGAATACGTCACGTATTACAATTAGATTCTCGATAAAAGCAAGGGAAGTAATCTACGCGTTTCATTCTTGTTAGAATTCATCAGGACTACATATCCAGTGCTTTTATCGAGAATGACACAGCTAGAGACTTATAGAATACTTAGCTGTGTACAGGAACTGGTTTGGAAGAGCGGTTGCCGGTCCGGCAGAAATTAGAAATTGGAATAAATGCTCTGAAATAGCGATATATATGTGAATATAGACATAGAATATTCGAAAATATTCTGTATGTTTATAATAAACATTTTGAAGACCTAATCGCTATAGAATAGAATACGTCACGTATTACAATTAGATTCTCGATAAAAGCAAGGGAAGTAATCTACGCGTTTCATTCTTGTTAGAATTCATCAGGACTACATATCCAGTGCTTTTATCGAGAATGACACAGCTAGAGACTTATAGAATACTTAGCTGTGTACAGGAACTGGTTTGAAAGAGCGGTTGCCGGTCCGGCAGAAATTAGAAATTGGAATAAATGCTCTGAAATAGCGATATATATGTGAATATAGACATAGAATATTCGAAAATATTCTGTATGTTTATAATAAACATTTTGAAGACCTAATCGCTATAGAATAGAATACGTCACGTATTACAATTAGATTCTCGATAAAAGCAAGGGAAGTAATCTACGCGTTTCATTCTTGTTAGAATTCATCAGGACTACATATCCAGTGCTTTTATCGAGAATGACACAGCTAGAGACTTATAGAATACTTAGCTGTGTACAGGAACTGGTTTGAAAGAGCGGTTGCCGGTCCGGCAGAAATTAGAAATTGGAATAAATGCTCTGAAATAGCGATATATATGTGAATATAGACATAGAATATTCGAAAATATTCTGTATGTTTATAATAAACATTTTGAAGACCTAATCGCTATAGAATAGAATACGTCACGTATTACAATTAGATTCTCGATAAAAGCAAGGGAAGTAATCTACGCGTTTCATTCTTGTTAGAATTCATCAGGACTACATATCCAGTGCTTTTATCGAGAATGACACAGCTAGAGACTTATAGAATACTTAGCTGTGTACAGGAACTGGTTTGAAAGAGCGGTTGCCGGTCCGGCAGAAATTAGAAATTGGAATAAATGCTCTGAAATAGCGATATATATGTGAATATAGACATAGAATATTCGAAAATATTCTGTATGTTTATAATAAACATTTTGAAGACCTAATCGCTATAGAATAGAATACGTCACGTATTACAATTAGATTCTCGATAAAAGCAAGGGAAGTAATCTACGCGTTTCATTCTTGTTAGAATTCATCAGGACTACATATCCAGTGCTTTTATCGAGAATGACACAGCTAGAGACTTATAGAATACTTAGCTGTGTACAGGAACTGGTTTGAAAGAGCGGTTGCCGGTCCGGCAGAAATTAGAAATTGGAATAAATGCTCTGAAATAGCGATATATATGTGAATATAGACATAGAATATTCGAAAATATTCTGTATGTTTATAATAAACATTTTGAAGACCTAATCGCTATAGAATAGAATACGTCACGTATTACAATTAGATTCTCGATAAAAGCAAGGGAAGTAATCTACGCGTTTCATTCTTGTTAGAATTCATCAGGACTACATATCCAGTGCTTTTATCGAGAATGACACAGCTAGAGACTTATAGAATACTTAGCTGTGTACAGGAACTGGTTTGAAAGAGCGGTTGCCGGTCCGGCAGAAATTAGAAATTGGAATAAATGCTCTGAAATAGCGATATATATGTGAATATAGACATAGAATATTCGAAAATATTCTGTATGTTTATAATAAACATTTTGAAGACCTAATCGCTATAGAATAGAATACGTCACGTATTACAATTAGATTCTCGATAAAAGCAAGGGAAGTAATCTACGCGTTTCATTCTTGTTAGAATTCATCAGGACTACATATCCAGTGCTTTTATCGAGAATGACACAGCTAGAGACTTATAGAATACTTAGCTGTGTACAGGAACTGGTTTGAAAGAGCGGTTGCCGGTCCGGCAGAAATTAGAAATTGGAATAAATGCTCTGAAATAGCGATATATATGTG
>OZ024746.1:54962454-54964954 GCA_964016885.1 Eledone cirrhosa
CCTAGGCATTTCATCGCTTTAAGGGCCATATACCTCAGGTTGGTGCGAACAAGGGCTAAAAAAAAGTCGATGGGACACGTAAATAAAGAGAACGTTAGGGTGAACAAACAAAATGGTTTAAGCAACAGAAAGTGAGAAGAAAGAGACAAGTCCCAGATTTCTATGAATATAAACTCGATAAAATCGTGAACTAGAGAATAAAGACCATCAGACCTGGTTGAAATGTGAGCAAGGAAGGAATTTCGCACAGGTCTAACGGGAGGAAGAAGAAGGGGTCTGGTCTGCGAATTCGGTAAACATAAGTTCTGTGAAGACGCAGACGAGAGAGAGAGAGAAAAAAAATTTCATACCGGCTTGGCCAAGAGTGCGCGAGAAAAGAAATCGGACAGGTCAAGCGGGAAGAAAGAGGAGAGGAGGAGAGGAAGTGACAGGGTATGAGTGAGTGAAAGTTGAGGAAGAGGCTAACAGAGAGAGAGACTGCTAGAAAAGGTAAAGATACAAAGAACGAAACAGACGGGTGGCAGTAGAGGAAAAAATATATGTGTAAATATGATAATAATGGAGCTGCGGCGTTGCAAATGGGTTACATATGAAAAAGTGAGTCCTTCATCAGTGACCCTCCAACCGTCCTAGGCATTTCATTGCTTTAAGGGCCATATACCTCAGGTTGGTGCGAACAACGGCTAAAAAAAGTCGTTGGGACACGTAAATAAAGAGAACGTTAGGGTGAACAAACAAAATGGTTTAAGCAACAGAAAGTGAGAAGAAAGAGACAAGTCCCAGATTTCTATGAATATAAACTCGATAAAATCGTGAACTAGAGAAAAAAGACCATCAGACCTGGTTGAAATGTGAGCAAGGAAGGAATTTCGCACAGGTCTAACGGGAGGAAGAAGAAGGGGTCTGGTCTGCGAATTCGGTAAACATAAGTTCTGTGAAGACGCAGACGAGAGAGAGAAAAAAAATTTCATACCGGCTTGGCCAAGAGTGCGCGAGAAAAGAAATCGGACAGGTCAAGCGGGAAGAAAGAGGAGAGGAGGAGAGGAAGTGACAGGGTATGAGTGAGTGAAAGTTGAGGAAGAGGCTAACAGAGAGAGAGACTGCTAGAAAGGGTAAAGATACAAAGAACGAAACAGACGGGTGGCAGCACAGGAAAAAATATATGTGTAAATATGATAATAATGGAGCTGCGGCGTTGCAAATGGGTTATATATATATATATATATATATATATATATATATATAATGTGTGTGTGTGTATATATATATATATATATATGTGTGTATAGGAAAAAGTATGACCCTGACGGCAGAGCTCAAGCCGTTTCGACAGCTATTTCTGAATTGCCGTCGAAACGGCTTGACCTCTGCCGTCGGGGTCATATTTTTTCCTATTACCCACTCTACAACCCCAAGTATTGAGTACTCTGGTGCGTTATGGTCTATCTGGTTCCTTATCACAATTCCTTCGTTATATATATGTATATATATATATATGAGAAAGTGAGAGTGAGAGAGAAAGAGAGGGGAGTGAGGGGTTTATGTGCAGTTGTATGAATGTTTATGGACATTTTTCTTTAGCCCATGTATTAAAAATCCGACCGTGTTTCAGTGCTATTTTTTAAATTCACACCACACATGCAGTGGACTCTTAAATCCCTATTCAATATTTCAAGATTTTCGGAGTTTCAGCTGCTGGGTCAAGTATTGTTGGTGTCGTACGGCCACTACATATGTGATGGAACACATTTTGTAGCATTCGACCTAATTACACAGCAGTTTCTTCAAATGACCTGAACAGGATAATAAGCATAATGTATTTCTGTCTATGTATTTATGAATACATATACTATAATTCTTTCTACTTTAGGCCAGCAATTTTGTAGGGAGGGGAAATTCGGTTAAATTGACTCCAGTGCATTACTAGTTCTTTAATTTATCAACACTTTAAAGATGAATGGCAAGGCTCACCTCGGCGTGATTTGAACTGAGAAGGTAAAAGGCCATAACTCTAGGCTGCAAAGAATTGGTGTCTGAAGCTCTACAGATACTGCCAATCTACTGCCCTATATAGTATACATATACAATAATTGTTTCTATTTTGGGTACAAGGTCAAGAATTATCCCAGTACATTAGTGGTGCCTTATTTTATCGACCCCGTAAGGATGAAAGGCAAAGTTAAACTCGGCGGGATTTTAACTCAGAACGTAAAGGGACATAACAATATGCTGCGAAGCATTGTGTCTGACGCTCTATAGTGGAACTCCTTCGGCTACCACGATGATCGTTCCCGTTGATCCGATGAATGTAACAGCCTGCCTGCCAAATTAACGTGCAAGTGCCTAGCATTCCAGACGTACGTACCCTTAACTTAGATTTCAGAGAGATTTAACACGAGACAGAATAGGGTAAGGCTGATATGTACATACATGAATATATATATATATATATATATATATATATATATATATATATATATATATATATATATAAAGTGAG
>OZ024746.1:54969954-54974954 GCA_964016885.1 Eledone cirrhosa
GTTGTGTAATAATGAGCTCTTCCATATCCTAAGCTCAGGCCACCAACTACTCAACAACAAAATTGAAAGTCAGATAAAAGTTTGTTAGGGGGTGGATTTCTTTTAGATTTGAAAACTTTGTTTAAGTCCGAGACATTTTCGTTTGTATTAGATTTATCAAAGTGGAATGCTCGCCACCTGATTCTCCTTATAAAAGAGTCAGATTTATCTATTAATTGTTTTATAAAGTCTTTGTTTCTAGGTAGATGTATGTCTTTTAGAGAGGAAGTAATCTTAAAGAATTCCATTTTTCCAGTTATAATATAAAGCGCTCAACAGTATTGGAGCAAGATACATGGAAAGTTATATTTAAAATTGTTGGGTTACAACTAGTAAATATTTATAACTGAAAGAGCTGAGGAAAAAGTACAAGGTAGCAGATAAGGCCGAACTTGAGAAAATGAATGTCGAAGCATCTTGTATAATGCACGAGTTGGAAATTGAGAACAGAACACAACCTTTCGTGCCCAGGAAACCGAAGATCAATATGAAAGATCACAAGAGGAATTTTGAAAATGACCTGCCAGTTAGATTGATCGCACCATCAAAATCGGACCTGGGCAAATTAAGCAAAAACATTCTTGACAGGGTGATACAGCAAATTAAGAACTTGGATTGTTTATCTAACCTGAGCTTGTGGAAGGGAACTGGAGAGGTTGTTGAGTGGTTTAAGCAAATTAAATATAACAATAATAATAAGTTTATTCAACTTGATATAGCTAACTATTATTCTTCTATTACCCCTAATCTACTAAATAAGGCACTAAATTACGCATTCAAACATACTGACCTAACTAGCAATGAAATGCATATTATATTATCGGCTAGGAAAACTTTGATAGTATTTAATGACAAACTATGGACCAGAGCAGATAGAGATAGCAATTTTGACATAACTATGGGATCATCCGACTCAGCTCAGGTAACTGACCTTGTGGGCTTATTTTTAATCAATTTGTTACATAGGAAAATACCTGTTACTACCGGAGGTTTATATAGAGATGACATGCTTTTACTTATTGATAATAATAACCCTGAACTAAATAGAAAATGTAAACAAATTACACAATTTTTTAATTACTTTAATCTTAAAATAGAAATTGAGAACAACCATAGAATAGTCAATTTCCTAGATATAACATTAAATCTCAACACATGTCTTCACTATCCTTTTCACAAGTTGAATGAAAACTTAAACTATGTCAACTTTAACTCTAACCCCCCCAGATCTGTCAAAAACACTATAGTAAACTCTGTTCAAAAACGTATCTCTAGGATCTCGTCGAATAGAAAGATTTTCGACGAAAAAGCCCAATACTATAATGAAGCATTAGCTAGAGCAGGATATGCTGATAAGATTGTGTACATAGATAATGATAGACAAACTAAACAAAGTAACAACTTTTTTAATTACGGCAACAACCTTAACAACTATAATAGAAAGCATTACAATAATTCCAAAGGCCAAAAAAGAAATAGAACTAGGAACATAATTTGGTTTGCCCCCCCTTTCTCACTAAACATTAAAACCCACATCGCTAAACTATTTTTCAAAGCTCTTGATAATCGCTTCCCTAGAACACAGAGGTATCACTCAATTTTCAATAGACATACAATAAAATTAACCTACTTATCCACCAAAAATTTAGCACAAAATATTAATAGAATAAATAATAGGAACTTAAAACCTAGTGATAATAGCATAAATAATATACAAGTTAACAAATGTAACTGTAGAGATAGATCTAAATGTCCGTTAAATAACAACTGCTTAGTTAAAAATATAGTATACAATTGTAATGTTAATACTGACTCTAATTCTTTTAACTACGTCGGTTCCACATCGACGGAATTTAAACTTCGCTATAATAACCACAAGAATTCTTTCACAGATCCAAGCAAAAAATCTTCAACGGCACTATCAGGCGTACTCTGGCAACTTAAGCTAGATAACGTTAGATATTCGACGGCTTGGAATATAGTCTCAAGAGGGATTCCTTTTAATTCATCCTCTGAGACATGTGACCTCTGCGCAGAGGAGATATTCTTTATACTAAAATCTAAAAATTCCCTTAATCTACGGACAAATTTATTCAGTTGTTGCAAACATAGATTAAACTCAACGTTTAAATATAAATTTAAATTTAAAATGTAGTATATTTAGTTTGATTTATATTTATATGGGAAACTAGCCGATAAATCTGTGATTTCTTCTTTTTATTCTTTTTTATTTTTTATTTTTATTTTATTTTTATTTCAACATTCCTCATGAACAATTAAGTTACCCTAAAAGCTGATGCTCCAAATATTTCGAATAAACGTTACACTAGATAAACTTCTATATTAAATATGTAGACCAAATTGGGCATCCTAAACTTTTTGAAATGATCTTTGCTAGATGTGATTTGATAGATAATTCTTGGCTTTATCTGTTTTTCGACTCTGATGCTTATAATGAACTTGGCAATATATTGTCAATTAATTTTGAAGGGTTGATTTTTGTGGTTTATTTTTACTTTTTATTATTGTAGTATTTTCTAATATTTTTATTTTTAATATTTTTAATATGTAAATTTTTTAATATGTAATATTTTTAATATGTAATATTCTTTCGTAATATTTTTTTAGTTTTCTATTTTATTATTACTTATTATTATTATTGTTATTTTTTAGTTTTGTTTCTGATATATATTTTTATTAGTATATTGAAATCTGCTCTCTATTTCTGCTTGATAGATAATCTTGTAGAGTAAAGACAGGAATAATAATACACATATATGTATACTCAAATTTTTATACCACATTGAGAATGTTTTCCGTTAACTTAGGGTTTGCAGAGTTGATCATGTAGATTCACATGGATGTTTGTAGCTATCACATAAACATATGAATTTTTTAAAAAACTAAACATAAGATCATTAATTTTCACACACTATGGATACTTGTCTCATTCAGGAATACTGATATTTACAATATAGTGGATGTTTTATAAATGCTAATACCTCTACATTAAAACATAGGGTTTTTACGCCTCGCATATATCTGGTTATTTTTAAATTTTTTCTCTCGCTATATTTTTTCTCTCACTATATTTTTTCTCTCTATATATATCTCCCTTACATTAATACTAGAGCTAAATAAATAAATAAATAAATAAATAAATGTATCATTGATACATTTACTCAACAGAACTCCCACTACCTAATTTTCTATATATATATGTATCTATCTCTATTTCCTCTCTCTCTCTATATATATATATCTTTCTGTTTCTTTACATGAAGTTCTTCTCTTTATCTATCTTTCCATCTCTCTATTTTGTTCCATGCATTTCTTCTTTTTCTTCCTTTTCTTCGTTTTCTGTCTTTTTTTCTTTTTTCTCTCTTTCTCTCTCTCTGTGTACAATTTTTTCACTGCCAAATCAACCTCTTCAAATGCAAGTCGATGTTGTTACGGTATGTCGAATCTATTTATCTTTAAAACTGTTTATATTGTACTTTGTCTGAGGAAGGCATAGCATATTGTTAATATGATATCCCTGAAATATATATAATGAAATAAATATGGTTTTATAAATATAGTCTCCATTTATTTAATATTGTATATATATATATATATATATATATATATATATATATATACATATATATATATATACATATATATATATATGTATATATATATATATATATACATATATATATATGTATATATATATATATATATATATATATATATATGTATATATTTATATATATATATACATATATATATATATATGTATATATATATATATATATGTATATATATATATATATATATATATATGTATATATATATATATATATATATATATATATATATATATATATGTATATATATATGTATATATATATATGTATATATATATATATATATATATGTATATATATATGTATATATATATATGTATATATATATATGTATATATATATATATATATATATATATATATGTATATATATATATATATATATATGTATATATATATATATATATATATATGTATATATATATGTATATATATATATATATGTATATATATATATATATATGTATATATATATGTATATATATATATATATATATGTATATATATATATGTATATATATGTGTATATATATATATGTATATATATATGTATATATATATATATATATATATATATATATATATATATATATATATATATATATATATATATATATGTATATATATATATATATATATATATATATATATGTATATATATATATATATATATATATATATATATGTATATATATATATATATATATATATATATATATGTATATATATATATATATATATATATATATATATATATATATATATGTATATATATATGTATATATATATATATATATATATATATATATATATATATATATATATATATATGTATATATATATATGTATATATATATATATATATGTATATATATATATATATATATATATATGTATATATATATGTATATATATATATATATATATGTATATATATATATGTATATATATATGTATATATATATATATATATGTATGTATATTTAATACAATAACAGAGATAGTTTATGCTAAACTCTGACAGGCAACCATCTCACTCAACAAACATTAGGTTATATTAAAATATAAACCCAATTTAAGTGTTTGGGATGCTAACAATATGTATATGGAAAAACCAGTTGTATTATTTCATGAGATATAATTAAAGTTAAAGTATATCTCTCTTTTCAAACAATTGTTTCATTATAAGTTTTCTACAAGTTTGGGAGAATGTTTCCAGTCTATGTAGAAGCCTAATATATATTCATGTAAAAATATATTTAGGTGGGCACTTATAAATCATCAGTGGAAGCCCATTAACCATTGATATAAGAAAACAATTTCTTACCGC
>OZ024746.1:54987454-54992454 GCA_964016885.1 Eledone cirrhosa
ACTACTGGACATTGCTGAGTTTTTGAGTATCAGGTATTTGGAGGCCATGGGTTTAGCATAGTGTGAGTGGAGAATTTGGGCTCTCTCGTCTATAGTGTTAATCCAGAGTTCTGTGTCTAATACAGGTAGTCTATTGTTAGGGTGTTTGGAAGGGAAGTCTATAGTTACAGTTATACTCTGGTGTATGGAATTAGCTATCTGCTGGATGCTTTCCATCGTGCTACGTTCTAAATCAAACTTGTTAGTGCTCTCTAGTGGGGGTGTTCTTATAACTATATTGATATCGTCTACATAACGAGAGTACATGATGAGGTCTATGGAGCTTTCATTAAGGAGATCTTTAAGTCTCCTTTCCCACCATACCATGAAAAGGTTGGCAACATCACCAGCTATGCTGACGCCGATGGCTGCTCCCTCATTTTGGGTGTAGATTTTCTCATTGAACTTAAATATGTGGCCCTTTAGGGTAGTTTTGATACTAGCCCCTATTGCATGTGCGACCATTTTTCTTACCTGATCAGTGTTTTGGGGGGTCCGTATAGCTTTGGTCCACCCAATCCACCTTCCTATGGGAGTCTTTTTAGCCATTGAGGTTATGGTGGGGGGTCTACCTCTTATAGGTCTACTAGGGCAGAAACATCTAAGGTCATGGCTGTCTAGGTAGTCAGTGTCGTAGGTAAGTCTAAGTAGGAGGCCCAGTTCGTCTGTGTCGACGTCGCAGAACTCCACCTCACTCTCAATGATCATCTCCACACATCTTTTCACAGCAAAATCAATGTTAATGGATGGGTACAGTGACACCACATCCATGCTGCCTATTATGCAGTTGGATAGGCTCCTGTTTTTGTTGCACTCACTGATTCTGCTGAGGAGGTCCTCTGTACTTTCACATACATCTGGGGACATCTTGATTATGGGGCGTATAACCATTGAGAGGAAGTAGGAGATCCTGTAGTTGCTAGCTATATTAGCTCCGCATACGGGTCTTGTTGGTGGTCCTGTTGTCGGGTCGTCGACTGTCTTGTGGTCCTTGCGGAGCCCATACAAGGGTGGTATGCCATTGTTAGACGCCTGGAAGTTGTTGGCAGTGCGTCTGCTTGGCTTTAGGATGTCAGTCCACATCATCATGTGAGCGTTGAGGATTTTTTCTCTCCCATCGTGTGTTAGTTGTGCAACTTCGTTCGTGTTGGTGATGTGGGGTTGCATTGCCTCGATGTAGTTCGGCATGCTATCTATTGACATCGTACCAGACTTATCTGTGGGTAGACACACTACCTCACCATCCCTTGTGCGCTGCTTGAGGCTAACCAAGCCTTCTACAGGTTTTATCCCAAGTTGTTGGGCCTCTGGTCTGCTCTGTCTCATAGTGTACCTGTCTACTACTTGTCTAATCTTATTTCTAGCTATGGTGAACTGTGCCTCCGTCTCGTCATCTATTTGCTGTTGTATGCAAACTCTTTTATTAAAGGGTAACCTCGTAGGATAGATATTACCCATCTTATATGTTTTGTCAGCTGGGTTGAAAAATAGTTTCTCTAAGGGGTTGTCGTTATTTCTATCGTCATAGTTGTGTGTGTTGCTATTATTGTTATCATGGTGATTGTTGTTGTTTCTATCATTAGTATTAATATTATTATTGTTATGATTGCTAGATGTATTGTTGTTTACTTCACCGTTATTGTTGTTGTTGTTACTGCTATTTCTACCATTGTGGTTGTTACTATTATTATGTTTCTTGTTTTTGTTGATGTTGCTACATGTACTATTTCCATTATTACCACTGTGGTTATTGTTGTTGTTCGTATTGTTACCGTTATTACTACTGTGGTCACTGTTGCTGTGTCTGTGGTTAACGTTTCTATTATTATTATTATTGTGGTTGTTGTTGTTCTGTCTATCGCTAGTATTATTGCCATTATCACTATTTCTCACTTTCCTGCCATTGTTATGGTTATGGCTGTTATTTCTATACCCAGAGTTATTGTTTATATTACTACTACCGTTATTATTGTTGTTGTTGTTTACCTTTGCATTCCAACGTATTTTTGTGTAACACTTTTCCAGCTCCGTTTTGCATTCCATAGGGTTAATCTTTTTGTAGATGGCAAATTTTGGTGGTAACTTTAGGATTTGTTGTTCTTGTTCACTGATTAAAGTGTTGCCATAGATTTCTGTTATATAAAAACTACAATAACAACAGAACAAATCCGCTTCTTAAAACACTGTGTTTCCTCCAAAACATACACAACAAACATATCAAAACAAGTAAATAATTTATTATTGAACAAAACACAAGCTGAACGGCTAAAACACACAATAACAGTTAATATGAAAAGAACAACATACACAAAAGTCAACGCACTCTACAGACAAAAACGCATCAACGGTAAGGAAATCCGAAATCTCATCACAGCAAACGAGAGAGATGACTTCATGAGCGTCATCCGACGCGAAACGAAATATGCTCAAAACGAATGCTGTAGGCATTTCAAGAAGAAATTAGAATGGATGAATAAGAAAAAACTACAAGAAAGGAAAATCGAATATTCTCAAAAATACCCAGATAACATCGACAACATCCGTATGAGTGATGTAAAACTACCGGAAGAATTTACCAATGACCACACAGTAAATATCTATGGGAACACTTTAATCAGTGAACGAGAACAACAAATCCTAAAGTTACCACCAAAATTTGCCATCTACAAAAAGATTAACCCTATGGAATGCAAAACGGAGCTGGAAAAGTGTTTCACAAAAATACGTTGGAATGCAAAGGTAAACAACAACAACAATAATAACGGTAGTAGTAATATAAACAATAACTCTGGGTATAGAAATAACAGCCATAACCATAACAATGGCAGGAAAGTGAGAAATAGTGATAATGGCAATAATACTAGCGATAGACAGAACAACAACAACCACAATAATAATAATAATAGAAACGTTAACCACAGACACAGCAACAGTGACCACAGTAGTAATAACGGTAACAATACGAACAACAACAATAACCACAGTGGTAATAATGGAAATAGTACATGTAACAACATCAACAAAAACAAGAAACATAATAATAGTAACAACCACAATGGTAGAAATAGCAGTAACAACAACAACAATAACGGTGAAGTAAACAACAATACATCTAGCAATCATAACAATAATAATATTAATGCTAATGATAGAAACAACAACAACCACCATGATAACAATAATAGCAACACACACAACTATGACGATAGAAATAACGACAACCCCTTAGAGAAACTATTTTTCAACCCAGCTGACAAAACATATAAGATGGGTAATATCTATCCTACGAGGTTACCCTTTAATAAAAGAGTTTGCATACCACAGCAAATAGATGACGAGACGGAGGCACAGTTCACCATAGCTAGAAATAAGATTAGACTAGTAGTAGACAGGTACACTATGAGACAGAGCAGACCAGAGGCCCAACAACTTGGGATAAAACCTGTAGAAGGCTTGGTTAGCCTCAAGCAGCGCACAAGGGATGGTGAGGTAGTGTGTCTACCCACAGATAAGTCTGGTAGGATGTCAATAGATAGCATGCCGAACTACATCGAGGCAATGCAACCCCACATCACCAACACGAGCGAAGTTGCACAACTAAAACACGATGGGAGAGAAAAAATCCTCAACGCTCACATGATGATCTGGACTGACATCCTAAAGCCAAGCAGACGCACTGCCAACAACTTCCAGGCGTCTAACAATGGCATACCACCCTTGTATGGGCTCCGCAAGGACCACAAGACAGTCGACGACCCGACAACAGGACCACCAACAAGACCCGTATGCGGAGCTAATATAGCTAGCAACTACAGGATCTCCTACTTCCTCTCAATGGTTATACGCCCCATAATCAAGATGTCCCCAGATGTATGTGAAAGTACAGAGGACCTCCTCAGCAGAATCAGTGAGTGCAACAAAAACAGGAGCCTATCCAACTGCATAATAGGCAGCATGGATGTGGTGTCACTGTACCCATCCATTAACATTGATTTTGCTGTGAAAAGATGTGTGGAGATGATCATTGAGAGTGAGGTGGAGTTCTGCGACGTCGACACAGACGAACTGGGCCTCCTACTTAGACTTACCTACGACACTGACTACCTAGACAGCCATGACCTTAGATGTTTCTGCCCTAGTAGACCTATAAGAGGTAGACCCCCCACCATAACCTCAATGGCTAAAAAGACTCCCATAGGAAGGTGGATTGGGTGGACCAAAGCTATACGGACCCCCCAAAACACTGATCAGGTAAGAAAAATGGTCGCACATGCAATAGGGGCTAGTATCAAAACTACCCTAAAGGGCCACATATTTAAGTTCAATGAGAAAATCTACACCCAAAATGAGGGAGCAGCCATCGGCGTCAGCATAGCTGGTGATGTTGCCAACCTTTTCATGGTATGGTGGGAAAGGAGACTTAAAGATCTCCTTAATGAAAGCTCCATAGACCTCATCATGTACTCTCGTTATGTAGACGATATCAATATAGTTATAAGAACACCCCCACTAGAGAGCACTAACAAGTTTGATTTAGAACGTAGCACGATGGAAAGCATCCAGCAGATAGCTAATTCCATACACCAGAGTATAACTGTAACTATAGACTTCCCTTCCAAACACCCTAACAATAGACTACCTGTATTAGACACAGAACTCTGGATTAACACTATAGACGAGAGAGCCCAAATTCTCCACTCACACTATGCTAAACCCATGGCCTCCAAATACCTGATACTCAAAAACTCAGCAATGTCCAGTAGTGCTAAGTTTAATATTCTGATCGCAGATTTGGTACGAGTGATGAAGAATGTGTCCAGCATGTGCGACCCAACAGAAATGGAAGGACACATCCAACACTTCATCAACCGCATGCAGTTCTCTGGCTACAACCAAAGAGACAGAGTCAGAGTATACGAAGGAGCCATGGAAAAGTATAAGACCCTCATAGAACTGGACAT
>OZ024746.1:55014954-55020641 GCA_964016885.1 Eledone cirrhosa
ATATATATATATATATATATATGTATATATATATCTATATATATATATATATATATATATATATATATATATATATATATATATATATATGCAAACGTTCTATTTAAAGTTGTTGGGATACAACAAGTAAATATTTTTTTAACTGATATAAAGCACTCGACAAATTTTTGGAGTAGATATACGATATTAATAAATGGAAACTATATTTATAAAACCATATTTATTTCATTATAACTAAAAATGTAGTGTACAATTGTAATGTTAAAACTAATTTAAATTCATTTAACTCTGTTGGTTCCACCTCTACAGAATCTAAATTTCGCTTCAATAATCATAAGAACTCTTTCACAGATCCAAACAAAAAATCTTCAACTTTGCTATCGAGCCTACTATGGGACCTAAAACGAGATAATATTAAATATTCGATGAATTGGAATATTATTTCAAAATCTACTCCTTTTAATTCCTCTTCAGAAAATTGTGATCTTTGTATTGAAGAAATATTCTTTATATTAAAGTCCAAAAATTCCCTTAATCTGAGGAACAATTTATTCAGTTGCTGCAGACATAGATTGAACTCAACGTTAAATATAAATATAAATTTAAAATGTAGTATAATTAATTAAGTAATTTTAGTATATACTATATATACTAAACTACTCGAAAATGTCTATACTTCCAATGTATTAAATAATATATACGTAAGGTAAATTTCTATATTAAATATAAGGTTATCTGTAGAATCATTGGGTTTTTTAAATTTTTTAAATCTTTTAAATTATTTTTAATTGTTTTGATTATGATAGCTTCTCATAATTTTCACAAGTCTACCCTCTCAATATCTTGATTGAGATATACGTAGGATAAATTTCTATACTAAATATATAAAACATATTATTCTAACTTAAGAAACTCTATAGTGTTTTAATGATATTTAATGCTTTGATATTTCTAGATTTCTTTTGTCTATATAGTTGCATTTCCAAAATATATTCCTTTCGTATTTTAAATTTATATTGTTATGGTTATATTTACAAATTATAATCCTTTGTTAATTTATTGATATTGGATTATCTCTATACAAATGCATAGGTGTGTATTAACATGCATAGAAAGTATTATAGATTTTTTTGTGTTTGTATGTGTCTGTATATATACATGAGTGATGCATGAGGACGCACGCAAATATTTATTTATACATATGTATGTGTATATATGTATGTGTATATATCTATGTGGTTGAGAGGTATGTTGCATATGTGCATAATATTAAACACATGAATGGTAATCGTATATATGAGGACATGATTGTTAATCGTATATATTTGTATATATATACTGTGAAATTTTTATAACACAATGAGTGTATAGCAGTGATTAAGAGAAATCATTTACGTTTTGTATGGCTATATTGTTGGCTTGAGTAAACATAATTTCTATTTTCAGGACGTGCGTATCTATATGTATTTGTATATACACATATATTTGTATGTCTTTGCATAAAATACTAATCTCTATAGCAAGGATACATTTTGAACTCAGATTTTGGTATATTGATCTCAAGTTTCTAAACTAAACATATGGTCATTATTGAACACAAATCCCGCCGAGGTTAACTTTGCCTTTCATCCTTACGGGGTCGATAAAATAAAGTACCAGTAATGTACTGGGTAATTTTCTGGCCTTGTGCCAATAGTAGAAACAATTATTGAACAATGTTTAATTTCTCATATTATATATGTATGTCCCATTCATGAATATTGATACTTATATTTATATTTTTATTATTCATTTCATATAAATTGTTAACTCAACTTAATATGACATGACGTAAAGTTGTCACTGTCCCCCTCTCTCTATATAGTATTTCTCTCTCTTGAGTTCCTCTTTCTGTATGATGACTTGAAATCTCTCTGTTGCTTTCCTTTGTTTTTCTTATTACTTCCTTTTCTTTCGTTTTTAATTCCTCCTATCTTTATCTATCTCTTTCTTCTCTCCATACATTTCTCTCTCTCTCCGATATTTCTCCAGGTTTTCTTTCTCTTTTCTTTCTCTCTCTCTGTCTTTGTTCTTTTCTCTTTCTTTCTCTCCGTCTTTTTCTAATTGTGCTTAACACTATGAATTATTAGATAAACAAATCACTATCCAGACAGCCTCCAAACGTAATGGTTGTATTTTAAAGGGTACGTCAAACGTATTTGTAAAACTGTTATATATTGTATTTTACCTGATGAAGGCATACCATAATTTAATGTGGTATCCCTGAAATATGTATAATGAAATAAATATGGTTTTATAAATATAGTTTCCATTTATTAATATCGTATATATATATATATATATATATATATATATATATATATATATATATATATATATATATATATATATATATGTATATATATATATATATGTATATATATATATGTATATATATATATATGTATATATATATATATATATATGTATATATATATATATGTATATATATATATATGTATATATATATATATATATGTATATATATATATATATATATGTATGTATATATATATATATGTATATATATATATATGTATATATATATATGTATATATAAATATATATGTATATATACATACATATATATATATATATATATATATATATATATATATATATATATATATATATATATATATATATATATGTAAAATAAAGTTAAATAAAAGTCAAATGATTAAAATTTAGCTTCGTTTATTACTGCTATATATATTTCAGTGACAGCCATCATTGGCTGTTACCTCTTCAGGCAGTTTGAATTAGTATGGTATAGACAAGTACATATGTTGTTTAGGTGTATAATATTGTCAATACTCTGATATGTCCAGTTCCTTGTTGGTTTGTTAATTCACTGAGGAACTGGAGTCATATCTTATATGACTCCAGTTCCTCAGTGAAATAACAACCCAACAACGAACTGGGCATATCAGAGTATTGACAATATTATACACCTAAACAACATATGTACTTGTCTATACCATACTAATTCAAACTGCCTGAAGAGGTCACAGCCAAAGATGGCTGTCACTGAAATATATATAGCAGTAATAAATGAAGCTAAGTTTTAATCATTTGACTTTTATTTAACTTTATTTTACACTACTCCGGAGTAACCAAACCAACCTGCGCACTTCGTCGAGTGCTCCAGCCTGCATACTGAGGTATTGGTATACAACCAACACAAACTCAAAATATATACATATGTATACATATATATATATATATATGTGTATATATATGTATATATATATATATATATATATATATGTGTATATATATGTATATATATATATATATATATATATATATATATATATATATATATATATATATATATATATGTATATATATATATATACATATTTATATGTATATATATATATGTATATATACCTATATATATGTATATATATATATATATATATATATATATATATATATATATATATGTGTGTATATATATATGTATATATATATATATATATATATATGTATATATATATGTATATGTATATATATTTTTATTAAAATATGTAAGCTGGCCTTAGCAACTCCACTGAAGATGCTCTTCAGAAGCTCCTTGGCTAGCGGTGTACTACCCAGGGAGCTGAAAGAAAGCACAATATGCCTATCCATAAAGGAGGTAGTAGAGCTGAGGCCAAGAACTATAAGCCAGTCTCCCTGACGTCGCATATCAGTAAGGTCATGGAGCGAGTCATCAGAAAGAAACTAATCACTTTCCTCGAAGAAAATGACCGCCTGACTAGCACGCAACATGGCTTCCGCCCAGGAAGAAGCTGCCTTACACAGCTGCTACATCACTACGACTGGGTACTGAGACAACTACTAGACAGCTCACATGTGGACGTGATATATCTTGACTTTGCGAAGGCCTTTGACAAGGTCGACCACGGAATGATATGTCACAAACTACACGGACTCGGCATAACTGGAAAAGTAGGTGAGTGGCTGCATGGCTTCCTAAGGGGCAGAAGCCAGGCAGTCGCAGCAAATGGGGCCCTCTCGACGGAAACACCATTAACAAGTGGGGTGCCCCAGGGGACAGTCCTGGGACCACTACTGTTTTTGGTGGCTCTCTCGGACATGCCCGCTGTGGTGCATGCAACAACATCCCTCACTAGCTATGCTGATGACACTAAGGTGGCACAGGCAATCAAAAACCCGGCTGACGCTGCCCTTTTACAGCAGGATCTGGATGCCATATGCAAATGGGCGGAAGAAAACAACATGCAGTTTAATGCTGGCAAATTCCAAGCCCTACAATACAAACCTGCAAACACAAATATAGTGGAACACAGCTACACAGGACCAGGAGGGACCGATATCCCCGTGTCAAAATCGATACGAGACCTGGGCATAGACATGAGCGATGATGCATCTTTTTCTGCGCACATCATGAAAGTGGCGACAATGTGCAGACGACACGCTGGCTGGATCTTGAGGACTTTCCGGACAAGAGACCGAGACACCATGTTGACACTGTGGAGGACCTTTGTCCTAAGCCGCCTGGACAACTGCTCCAAGTTGTGGTCACCCCATAGTGTCAAACTAACCACGGAGCTTGAGGCAATCCAGCGAATCTACACCAAGATGATTGCCAAGATGAGGGAGACAAGCTACTGGGAGAGGCTAAAGGAACTGAACCTCTATTCCTTGGAGCGAAGACGGGAGAGATACGCAGTGATCTACATGTGGAAAATCCTGGAGGGACTAGCACCAACCTTTGGCATTGGGAGCTGGACCAACCGTCGAACAGGACGTCACTGTGTGGTGCCAAAGGTCCCGTCTTCCACATCTAGAATAAGGAGCAGGTATTGCAATAGCCTGGGATTCAAGGGCCCTCAACTCTTCAACGGGCTGCCGAGGGATCTGAGAGACTTGCATGACGTAGAGGTGGATGTCTTTAAGAAACATCTCGACACCTTGTTATCCAGGATCCCGGATGAGCCCACAGCAAGACACGGGGAAAACCTAAGGGCAGCAGCAAAAAACTCCCTCTTACACCAGTGGCCAACCTATACAGGGTGGAGATAAAATGTGTAGCAACAAGGGCGTTGCCCCAGCATGGCCTCAGCCGGATGGCTGGAACAGGTAAAAGAGTAAAAGAGTATATGTATATATATATGTATATATATATATATATATATATATATATATATATATATATATATATATATATATATATATATATGTATATATATGCATATATATATATATGTATATATATATGCATATATATATATATGTATATATATATATGTATATATATATATATATATATATATATATATATATATATATATATATATATATATGTATATATATATGTATATATATATATGTATATATATATATATGTATATATATATATGTATATATATATATACATATATAGAGATGACCCCTTAGCCTTTGTCAAGGCATAATTCTAGAAGATGGAAAACTCTGATATAACACCTGCAACTCTGATGGTATCCAATGATGTTGACTTGTTCTTCTTTTTCGTAAATATCATCTTGGTTAAGAGAGTGGGACTGGCTTTGTGCAGCGCCTTTGCTCACTATAAAAGCTTCACGGCACAGGCATTCCTTTATATCTGGAGATCTCTCTGCACTTGTCGTCAC
>OZ024746.1:55028341-55030841 GCA_964016885.1 Eledone cirrhosa
TTGAAATCTCTCTGTTGCTTTCCTTTGTTTTTCTTATTACTTCCTTTTCTTTCGTTTTTAATTCCTCCTATCTTTATCTATCTCTTTCTTCTCTCCATACATTTCTCTCTCTCTCCGATATTTCTCCAGGTTTTCTTTCTCTTTTCTTTCTCTCTCTCTGTCTTTGTTCTTTTCTCTTTCTTTCTCTCCGTCTTTTTCTAATTGTGCTTAACACTATGAATTATTAGATAAACAAATCACTATCCAGACAGCCTCCAAACGTAATGGTTGTATTTTAAAGGGTACGTCAAACGTATTTGTAAAACTGTTATATATTGTATTTTACCTGATGAAGGCATACCATAATTTAATGTGGTATCCCTGAAATATGTATAATGAAATAAATATGGTTTTATAAATATAGTTTCCATTTATTAATATCGTATATATATATATATATATATATATATATATATATATATATATATATATATATATATATATATATATGTATATATATATATATATGTATATATATATATGTATATATATATATATGTATATATATATATATATATATGTATATATATATATATGTATATATATATATATATATGTATATATATATATATATATATGTATGTATATATATATATATGTATATATATATATATGTATATATATATATGTATATATAAATATATATGTATATATACATACACATATATATATATATATATATATATATATATATATATATATATATATATATATATATATATATGTAAAATAAAGTTAAATAAAAGTCAAATGATTAAAATTTAGCTTCGTTTATTACTGCTATATATATTTCAGTGACAGCCATCATTGGCTGTTACCTCTTCAGGCAGTTTGAATTAGTATGGTATAGACAAGTACATATGTTGTTTAGGTGTATAATATTGTCAATACTCTGATATGTCCAGTTCCTTGTTGGTTTGTTAATTCACTGAGGAACTGGAGTCATATCTTATATGACTCCAGTTCCTCAGTGAAATAACAACCCAACAACGAACTGGGCATATCAGAGTATTGACAATATTATACACCTAAACAACATATGTACTTGTCTATACCATACTAATTCAAACTGCCTGAAGAGGTCACAGCCAAAGATGGCTGTCACTGAAATATATATAGCAGTAATAAATGAAGCTAAGTTTTAATCATTTGACTTTTATTTAACTTTATTTTACACTACTCCGGAGTAACCAAACCAACCTGCGCACTTCGTCGAGTGCTCCAGCCTGCATACTGAGGTATTGGTATACAACCAACACAAACTCAAAATATATACATATGTATACATATATATATATATATATGTGTATATATATGTATATATATATATATATATATATGTGTATATATATGTATATATATATATATATATATATATATATATATATATATATATATATATATATATATATATATATATGTATATATATATATATACATATTTATATGTATATATATATATGTATATATACCTATATATATGTATATATATATATATATATATATATATATATATATATATATATATATATATGTGTGTATATATATATGTATATATATATATATATATATGTATATATATATGTATATGTATATATATTTTTATTAAAATATGTAAGCTGGCCTTAGCAACTCCACTGAAGATGCTCTTCAGAAGCTCCTTGGCTAGCGGTGTACTACCCAGGGAGCTGAAAGAAAGCACAATATGCCTATCCATAAAGGAGGTAGTAGAGCTGAGGCCAAGAACTATAAGCCAGTCTCCCTGACGTCGCATATCAGTAAGGTCATGGAGCGAGTCATCAGAAAGAAACTAATCACTTTCCTCGAAGAAAATGACCGCCTGACTAGCACGCAACATGGCTTCCGCCCAGGAAGAAGCTGCCTTACACAGCTGCTACATCACTACGACTGGGTACTGAGACAACTACTAGACAGCTCACATGTGGACGTGATATATCTTGACTTTGCGAAGGCCTTTGACAAGGTCGACCACGGAATGATATGTCACAAACTACACGGACTCGGCATAACTGGAAAAGTAGGTGAGTGGCTGCATGGCTTCCTAAGGGGCAGAAGCCAGGCAGTCGCAGCAAATGGGGCCCTCTCGACGGAAACACCATTAACAAGTGGGGTGCCCCAGGGGACAGTCCTGGGACCACTACTGTTTTTGGTGGCTCTCTCGGACATGCCCGCTGTGGTGCATGCAACAACATCCCTCACTAGCTATGCTGATGACACTAAGGTGGCACAGGCAATCAAAAACCCGGCTGACGCTGCCCTTTTACAGCAGGATCTGGATGCCATATGCAAATGGGCGGAAGAAAACAACATGCAGTTTAATGCTGGCAAATTCCAAGCCCTACAATACAAACCTGCAAACACAAATATAGTGGAACACAGCTACACAGGACCAGGAGGGACCGATATCCCCGTGTCAAAATCGATACGAGACCTGGGCATA
>OZ024746.1:55045841-55073341 GCA_964016885.1 Eledone cirrhosa
GTGTGGGTGGCATTATCTTTAAATTTGTAGAGGGGAAAGATTCTGAAGTTGGGATGATTTTGGGCGGCACAGGTATCAATGTGTTCACTCAGTGGTATTTTCCTGTATTCCCGTATTTTAATTTGGGATCTATGGACAGTCATGCGTTGGCGGAGGCTGATTTTGGTCTGGCCTATGTATTGTTCTCGACAATCTGAACAAGTTAATACATATATTAGATTTTCCGATGCACATGTGAAATTGTGTTTTACTATAAAACGTTGTCCATCTTTGAAATAGAATTCCGAACCCTCTATTAGGTTGATGCAAATGCCACAGTTGGGTCTATCGCATTTTTTTACTGTGGGTTTCGTTGTTGTGGTTGGCAGTACTTTGGCATGTGTTAAGATGTTTTTCATTGACTTGGATTGTCTTTTGCTCTTTATGATATCATGTGTTCGTAGAATTTGGTTCATTCTATGGTCCTTTTTCAATACAGGGATGTTCTGGAGGATGGTGTCAAAGGCCTCATTGTTGAGGGGGTTGTGTGTGGAGATGTATGGAAGAGCTTTTAGTTTTGGTTGATTTACTTTAGAGTGTCTAAGTTCCTGGGTACTGAGTTTTAGGGCACGTTGGATTCCATTGTCAATTAGTGATGCAGGGTAGTCCCTGCCTATGAGTGTGTCCTTTAGTTCTTGTAGCCGTAAGTAGCAGATGTTTTTATTGGAGACTATAGTACAGATTCTCTTGGCTAAGTTGTAGGGAATATTAATTTTAACGTGTCTAGGGTGGCAAGAGTTGAAGGGGAGGTATTGCTTGGAGTCTGTGGGCTTGTAGTATATGTCTGTTTCTATTTTTTGTTATGGATCTTAATGAGGATGTCGAGGAAGGGGAGTTGTTGATGGCTGTATTCCATCGTGAAGTTAATATTTGTGTTGAGCCCATATATAAGGGTGTGAAATTCTTCATATATATATATATATATATATATATATATATATATATATATATAAAATTAGTATATTTACCAACATATGCTAGCAAATACATAAGTTATGTCATAGTACCTAGGTGGGTCAATGCAGGAGGGTGCAGAACAATTATAGAAAGACGTAAAATAAGAAAATTTTAAAAATTAAAAATTAACTTACTTACTAAAATTTTCACTCCAACTAATTAGTTTCTGTAATGGGATAAAGATAGTTACGCAATGTAACCATCGAGAATTGATTACGTCATCAGGGAGTCTATTCTCAGCTAAGTCTCCAGGCAATGCGCGGACACTAGGGACTCATATAAAAATAATAATAATTCGGTGGATGGAACAGCTAGCGGGGACTAAATTCCATAGCACTGAAAAAGTTCACTGTCTCTGGTCAAATGGCAGATTCTAAAGAACCAATCACGTGACACTGAGGCTAGTCAGAAGGAGTGGGATGGTATAATGACAAAAGCCTACTACCACTACAATGAATTAGTAGTGGATTTGGCAAGTTTGCTCAACAAATAAATAATTTGGAGATAAATATTGAGAATTAGTATATTTACCAACATATGCGTACAGATGTACACTAATGCTAGCAAATACATAAGTTATGTCATAGTACCTAGGTCGTTCAATGCAGGAGGGTGCTCTGACTAGCCTCAGTGTCACGTGATTGATTCTTTAGAATCTGCCATTTGACCAGAGACAGTGAACTTTTTCAGTGCTATGGAATTTAGTCCCCGCTAGCTGTTCCATCCACCGAATTATTATTTTTATATGAGTCCCTAGAGTCCGTGCATTGCCTGGAGACTTAGTTGAGAATAGACTCCCTGATGACGTAATGAATTCTCGATGGTTACATTGCGTAACTATCTTTATCCCATTACAGAAACTAATTAGTTGGAGTGAAAATATTTGTAAGTTAATTTTTAATTTTTAAAATTTTCTTATTTTACGTCTTTCATATATATATATATATATATATATATATATATATATATATATATATATATATATATATATATATATATATATATATATACAGATATATATATATATATATATATATACAGATATAAATATATATATATACAGATATAAATATATATATATATATAAATATATATATATATATATATATATATATATATATATATATATATATATATATATATATACAGATATATATATATATATATATATATACAGATATATATATATATATATATACAGATATATATATATATATATATATACATATATATATATATATATATATACAGATATATATATATATATACAGATATATATATACAGATATATATATATATACAGATATATATATATACAGATGTATATATATATACAGATATATATATATATATATATATATATATATATATATATATATATATATATATATATATATATATATATATATATATATATATATATATATATAAAATATTAAACAAATAATGAATAAACAATGAAACAGTTCCTTATATTAAACAAAAAAAGTTCATTATTTAACGATCGTTTCTAGGATATATATGTGTTAGAATTGGCATGCATATTCAACAGATCTATGTACAAAATTATACAAAATTATACAAACTATCAAGATTAAATATACATACCAACACATATATACGCCGTCTATTCTACATATATATATATATATATACAGATATATATATATATATACAGATGTGTGTGCATTGTATGCATGTATATTGTATATATATATATATATGTATATTGTATGCATGCGTATTATATTCTGTGTATGTGTATATGTGACATGTATGTGAATATATGTATGTATGCGTATGAGTGTGTATGTGTAAGTGTATGATGTGTG
Source organism: Eledone cirrhosa (assembly GCA_964016885.1). Lineage (NCBI taxonomy): Eukaryota > Metazoa > Mollusca > Cephalopoda > Octopoda > Eledonidae > Eledone > Eledone cirrhosa. Next base: position 55,048,670 of record OZ024746.1, read on the forward strand.
TATGTATGTGTATATGTATGTATACTTTTCGGTAGAAATTCTCTCTATATGTGGTGTGTGGCACGAATTCCTCCTATAATACTCTTCTCTGAGAGGAGCACGATATGCAGAGTAACACATATGTATTGTCGAAGTTGAAACTGAGAACCACACCCCTCCTGCTGACCCAAATGTTTACTAAGGACCAGAACACCATTCTCCGCAATATAAGAGCGAAATGCGCTTGCCGGACTATTGATGACCATAACATCACATTCCAAGGTAATGGCAAAACACAGTGAATGCTATGCACGACCAGAACACCACAGCGTGCATATCCGAGCAAAACAGATATAATATCAATAGGGGAATCCACTGAATTTTTTGAGTTGATCGGACACACGTACACATAAAGAAGCTGTTGACCTAAATATACCTGTCATGCCTGTCTGAATTCCTAAGGGAATTGTCGGCCAGTTGCTGTCTTGACCGATTGTAGTACCAGTGGGTGAATCATTTGAGTTTTTTGAGTTGAAATACATATAAATATGTGTCTGTGTGTTTCGGACACACGTACACATAAAGAAGCCGCCGACCTAAATGTGCCTGTCATGCCTGCCTGAATTTTCGGTCAGTTGCTGACTTGACCGATTAACCCCACAATTACTACGTAGCGGTTCATGCACGTGACTGCTGGACCCGGATGAAACGAAGACGAAGAATTTCCTTGCGTACCGTTTTGTACCACAGATGCGATCTCACCCTGCCTCGTTAATGTCCTATCGACACCAAAGTTCAACGTTCGGCCGAATAGATTTGAATCCAACCACCAACAACATAGCTGAATGACCGATAATCACACCAAACCGGAGTACTGTGATCCTTGTGATTTCCAGATATACAACCACTGACACTGTTACGAAGACAAGAAAACCATACTCCATATATTGAACCAAGTGATTGATATGTGCGACCAAAATAACACCAAACACATATTGAACTAGGAATATTGGATCCTCCGTCAATGTCCGGGTGAGCAAAAATAGATTTCTATCTGCATTGGAATTTACGAACTTGTGCATCGTCTGTGGTGTCAAAAACAAACGCACATGACCGCACAAATAAACAATGGACCATGCCACGTGGCTTGAACCCGTAAGTGAATTAAAGGTTCTGCAACTCTGATACACAGATTATTTATTATTAAGATGTATAAACTTGACATAACTATTATCATCTTATATTCTCTCAACTAATCACACCTGATCATATTTCTCTATCCCGTTTTCTCCCCCCATAATTATTATATTTTTATTATTATTTGAAAAAAATCGTTTTTTTTTACATTGTGTTTTCCCCTCCAAATATTCGATTATATTTCTTTATATATTCTCTATATATTTTTTTATCTTTATTTTTTTATCTTTATTATTTCCACTCTTATCCTCCTTTATATTTTACCTTATTCTTACTTTTATACCTTATTATAGTGTAATCTTCCCCATGCCTTATTGTTACTCTTTTTCCATTTCTAATTACCTCATGTATATTCTCCTCCGCTATATATATATATATATTGTACGCCATTTGTGTTTGTGTAGCCTCTGCGCACCCTCTGCACCATACTATCGACGCCACCCCATCTATGGTTCAGCTAACCACCCGACTCCCGGGAATGAATATGACCGCAGCTAGTAAACAAGGACCCACACCCCACCATCCTGCACCAAACTTAGACTTATCGTCCCCTACTTTTGCTCTTTACTCTCTTTACTCTTTGTTCTTGAATAATTGGTTGGTAGAGTCCATAACACCAATCAAACCCCTTTTATAGCTCTGACGAATCCTACGGTTACGTAAGGAAGAAACATTGTAAGCCAATAAAAATCTTTTGATGTTGTAGACGCTCTTGTGTTCAATTTTCTTATATACAGATATATATATATATATATATATATACAGATATATATATATATATATATATATATATATATATATATATATATATATATATATATATATATATATATATATATATACAGATATATATATATATATATATATATATATATATATATACAGATATATATATGTATATACATTTATATATACAGATATATATATATATATATATATATATATATATATATATATATATATATATATACAGATATAAATATATATATATATATACACATATAAATATATATATATATACACATATAAATATATATATATTTATATATATATACACATATAAATATATATATACACATATAAATATATATATTTATATATATATGTATATGAATATATACTATTATGTATACGAAAAGATATATATATTCCTCTCATGCTTACCACAGTCGGTCTATTTACATTTTTTTGTTTACTAGATTTGTATACTTTTTTCAGATATGGCTGCTAGCTATGTTTCATTTCTTGTTATTTCTAAGCGGGAAATTTTGTATATTTTTATTTAAGTTTGAGTTTAGTTATTGAAATTTTTGTGTATATATTATTGTTTCTCGTTTAGGCAGAAGGCCAGCAATTACCCAGTTCATTACTGGTACTTTATTTTATCCTTCCTGGATGAAAGGCTGAGTGAACCTCGGTGGGATTTGAATTCAGACCGTAAAGGGACGTAACTATACTGGAAAGCATGGCGTCCGACTCTCTACCGATACTGCCAATCCACCGCCCTGTGTATATACAATGGACCACGTAAAGACTATCAACGTTATAAAACCACATAGACACACACACACGCTTACATATCCATATGTACACATACATATAGATGTATGCATACAGATAAATTCATACACACACATACATATGTATGTGTATTTATGTATAAATGATGTCGCTTATGAGAGAAAACAGATTTTGCACATCACTAATGTTTACAGACTGTAAACACGGACATGTTCTTGTTTCTAGTTAAAGTGCTTCAAGAGTGTAAAGACAAGAACACATATTGCACGCAACATGTATTATATAGACTAATGTGGAGGTGATGATTATGTAGAAGATGAGTACACAATTTCACTCACAAGGAAACCAGGACTTCCTGACTAAGAGACAGCTTGTTTGTCTATTCAAACATATTTGCATCCAGCTCCACACGTATTCACACAATCATATGTATGTATGTGTATGCGTGTCTATGCGTGCGTGTGTATGTGCATATGTGAGTGGGTGCGTATAAGAACAGAGTTTACATAGTATTGCAGCTTACGTGAATTAGAAGCTGTAAATAATTTTAACTTTTTCTACATGGAATCAATAAAAAAGCCCTCAGTGTGGCGAAAAATGTCGCTCCTGTATATTTGTCGAAGACATGTAGAGAAATTTTCTGAAAATCGATCCAGATTTTCTTAGAAATAGCCTGGGGCAATACTGGCCGAAACCTATCTAAGTTATATTGGATTGGTAGTATCGGTAGAGCGTCAGACACCATGCTTTACGGGATTGATAAAAGGAGCACCAGCAATGCACTGGGGGTAATTGCTGACCTTGTGCCAAAAGTAGAAACAATTATTATAATTAGTAGTAGTAGTACAGATTAAAAGTTTTAGCAATAATTTTCTTTCCTCCTATGCGGGATAATCTAAACCCGAGAAAAATCAATGTGTAGACGCAGTAAAAATATTTCAAAAACATTCCGATCAATTATTGCCCTTTGAAAACAAGTAGACATAACGGTAGTGTGTGAAGACGTTCTCTCGAGAGGAGCGAAATGTATGCAAGGATAATTAAGACATTGTGGAGCGTGAAGAGCAAATTCATGCTATGGAAACAAACAACATATTTTCTATAAATACTAACACACACATATGGAAATAGAATACGATGATTTGTCCGCCACTATGACTGAATCAAAAATGTCTAATAAATCAATAAAAATAACAAACCTATATCGGGCCCGATATAGTTTTGTTATTTTTATTGACTTATCACTTTAAATCGAGTCAGGCAAAAGCGTATTATTTTAGATTAGTATTTTGTCAACCTAGCTAACTTGGTCCTTTGCAATTGGAACACATGTATACTTATATCTGTGTTTATCTCTCTCTTATATTCAATTATATATATATATATATATATATATATATATATATATATATATATATATATAAATATATATATATATCACAGAAAAAAAAGAATCAGTGTTGCGACGAAAGGAATTCATTGGACATATTACAATTGTTACTCAGGCGACCAGCTCGAGGCACGACGACGTGGTTATCAAACCAGACTCTGAAATCGCGCGGTCCCCGGATACGTCTCTATGACGGCATCGATTATATATATATATATATATATATATATATATATATATATATATATATATAAATATATATAGGTATTATTGCACAAACGGGACAAACAAAGCACGTTAGATTAATATAAATACATTATTTTACCTGAGATTTGGGTGCCAGATGATTCTTTCGTCAGAAATCATAACTGATTGATGTGATAAGTAACCATCTTCGCGAAATTCTTGTTCATACAGTCACTCGTATAGCTCCACACCTATAATGAATGATAATGTTGGCAGCAGAATTACTAATATAAGTATAAAAACACAGTCTTTTATGGAAAACTTGACGAGATACGTGTAAAAAATATAGATCTATTATATTTCAGCTGCATCGTGTATGAATAGATCTCAATACACACCGAGCAACTAAATGAATCAACTGTTCCCTCGACAAATCTCATGTAGAACCAAATGTTAATGACACTCTTAAACACACACATACACACACATATACACACTCACAGAGACACAGAGATAATTAGTTGTAACTAATTATACTTAACTTACCCTTACCCTTGGGTATATTTACCAACCTTGTATTAAAGTACATATGAACATATATACGAATATATATACATATATGTATCCATGTACATATATGTACATACATATACATACATACCTATGTATATGTGCGTGTGTATATATATATATTGAGTGTATGTATATGTGTATATGTTACTAACTATTATCACTGAAAATATGTCATTCATTGTAATCCCGGGAGAGGCACGCGACCTACACTTCGCTATAGAACCGATCGGGTGATCGATAACACGTGAATTACATTTCCAAGATTTTCCAGCCGTGAAATGAAAATCAGTGACTTTGAAAAAAATGTCATAGAGATCGTTATGTATCAGCATAGTTTGTGATTCGCTGCACGAATTCAGACATCAGACAACAAACAGAAAATCGTATAGTCAGTTACATGCAGATACACAGTTAAACATACACACATATTTACATATATACACACTTTCTTACTCTCTCACTCACACACATATGTATATATGTGTCTGCTTATATATATATATATATATATATATATATATAAGTTTAAGAATTGTCATTTTCTGTGCGAGTTCTATTCCATTCAGTAAAGAAATCACCAAAAATCCGCTTTACACCGTTCCTTCATTGAATACAACAGAAATAGTCATGTAAAATACGCGCGTGCACACACACACACACACACACACACACACGCATACACATACACACACACACATAATCAGGCGCATAAACACAAACTCACGTACACGCCTACAGTATATTTAAACATGTTTCATTGTGCAAAAGGATGAAACAAAATGCATGTATTTTCGCAGACTGAGTGACCAGTCAAATAATATTGGTGGATTGGCAGTATCGGTAGAGGGTCGGACGACATGCTTTGCAGCAAAGAGTTACGGCCCTTGCCATTCTCAGTTCAAATCCCGCCGAGGTTAACTTTGCCTTTCATCCCTACGGGGTCGATAAAATAAAGTACCAGTAATACACTGGTATAATTGCTGGCCTTGTGCCAAAAGTAGAAACAAATATTATGCGCCCATTGGCATGTTCACTGCTGATACTATCTGTAGGTCGGAATTCCAGACAAATCGTTACAGCGTTTTTCGTGAGAAAAATTGGGAATTTAACTTATAACTCTCAGGGCCTGAATAGATATTACAAAGTATCTAGAGAACATGTATTAATTTATCTACCTCGAAAGAAGTAAAGGTAAAGCTGTGCTCCCTGTCAATCGAACTCAGGGCGTAGAGAGCATGTGTTGATACGTCTCCCCTAACAGTACTTCCAGTTTACCGCGTTTTGAAAAAGATGTATGAAAAATACCAAGATATGACGAGTGTCCTATAAGATTACATATATTCCACATTATCCTTATAGTTGTCTTCGGTGGGATTTGATTCCGAGCGTAGTGAATCGAATCGAATGTAGAGAGCTTTCAATCTGACGCTCTAACGAGTATTCCATTTGACATCAATCCGTATGAAGCGACGTGACGAAAGAAGAGACACACAATTTCGGAATTGTAAAATGTCTTTCATTTTAGTTTATTTGTTTCAACATTTTCTCTTATCCGTCCAGTGGAGGCACGTGGCCTAGTGGTAAGGGTGTTCGACTTATGATCAAAATGTTGTGGGTTCGATTTCTGGGACACTTCATTTTACGTTGCTCCATTATACTCAGCTGAAAATGAGTACCAGCAATAGCTGGTTGTTTAACCCTGTGATAGACTGGCGTCCTGTCCAGGAGGGAGTCTTGTACTCTTAGTTGCTTCACGCCATGAAACCGGGATAAGCACCGGCAAAATGATGCTTCTAGCTTAAGACAGACTTTAGACGTTTTAGACTTATCCGTCCGAGGTCGATGATATAAAGTATCCAGTGAAATACTGAATTATAATTGACATTTTTCTCCCCCAAAATCTGCTGGTTCCGTGCTTAAATTAGAAATAATTTTAGTTCAATTTTGCAAGAACTGATGAGTACGATGATAATTGTTTCTAATTTAGGCACAAGGCCAGCAATTTGAAGGGGAGGGAAAGTTGATTAAATCGACTGGTGCTTTATCGACACCATGAGGACGAAATGCAAAGAAAACGGGCGCAACTCTATACCGCAAAGCAGATTGTCCGATGCCAATCCACCGCCCTATTATAATAAACTCCTTTATTTCTTATTGTTGCGATAATTTATTTTAAATAAAAGCTAGCTTTTTACTATCATAGAAAGCATTAATATATTTGAGTCACATGTCGTTGATTCTGGCACCATATTGTATCTCTGAGCATCATATTTTGTTTCCTGCTGCTCGAATCCACCTAGATGGCGACAAAATGAGATGCACTTGTAATTGAACGGGGAGGGCTCACATGATCTTCTTTTTCTTTTTTATTTCCTTTCTCTTTTTCTTTTTTCCTAGTGGGGAATGCCGTGGGGGTAGATTTCTCAAACACTCCTTCCACGTCCTCTTAGAAGCAACTTACTCCAAACTCCGGCTGGTTCCCCAAATGGGACAACCAACGTCATGGATCTTATCCAACAATCTTGATCGGTGTCTACTCCTGCGTCTCCAACCGGTTGGTTTTGCCCGTAAAATCTGTCCAGCCATTTTTTCTAAGTTATTTTATAAACAAATCCATAGTATTGGAGGTGTGTTCTCTCATTTCGGAGAAGTAGCAGCTCTATCTATTCTGATCTCCAAGCTACGCACCCTATCGAATAACGTTACTCCAAATACCCTTCAGGGGAACCCCATTTCGACCGCTTGTATTCTCGATCGCATTCTTTCGGTCATTACACAATATACATGACCATACGTAAGGAGTGGCACGAATACCGAATTGAAGATAGCGAGTTTGGCTTTTACACTTACCTCCTTTCTTGAACTTCTCTATCTACTTCAATGAAATTTCATTCACATGTAGAAGACAGCGCATGGTTCCTTGAGAGGACGAATGTCTCAGTTTTAGCAGTACGGATTTTCATTCCAGCCATAGAGTATCGGAGGTATGAAGTGTAAGTTGGAGATCAGCTTCTGTCGCGTTATGTAGCTCATGTCATCTACAAATCCCAGCTGGATATCATCTCTAAGTTAAAAAACTGTTTATTTCAAATCGATGAATTATATGTATCTAACAATTCTCCATCATCATTATATACAAAAATCTAAGTTTTATACCAAACATCAGCTTAATCATAATATTAGTCATCTTACTAAATCCCTCATCATTTTTAATTATATTCAAAATTATTTGAAAACCATAGACAGTGTATTGTATTAAATATATGGTAATCATAGGATAATTCCACATATGACTCAACTTCGATAAAACAACAACAACAAAAAATGAAGGAAATCCACATGAAAATCATATAGAAGTATTCACAGAGTCAGACAGACACGTACCTATGTTGCATTTAAGATTTCATTTTACATAAAGAAATCTGACTTGACTACATACTATTTTCATAGTCTTATGACGCCCTCGAGCGATCGTTTTGCAAGTCTAATACATATGTGTCTTTCACGCGTAAAAATCTACATATATTTTCTCATCTTTTTCTCGTTTCTATTCTTATCTTTATTTTCTTTAGCTTATAATATTTACAGCAAAATAATCAAGGCACGTTATCAGTTTCCGCTTTCATGGATTTCAAATTGATTTTTGGCAAAGCATAAATGCAATCTCCATTATTCTATGTTAAACATGTATTTCCCCATTTTCACAATAACATTGCTAGATTTTACACCATCTTTTTCTAGGCAAATGATAAGGCACGTTCATGTGATAAAATAAAAGTGATAGAGCGAGTGAAACTGAACCCCCCCCCCCAACCCACCCTCATTAATGAAAATACAAAATACAATAAGTCAGATTTTACGTAGGCAATTTTTACCCTACCACACATGATTGAATAAACATAGTTGGATGCGTTTACACATGTGGGTATGTGTATATTTATTACATTATTACACATATATATAAGCATATTAATACACACACACACACACATATATATATATATATATATATATATACACATACATACATGGTGTACCAAAGAATGTATAACCACTTTGGTTACCTGTACAGCAATATTTATTGGAATGCTGTTGGAGTGTGTATTTTTTTGGTCCCCCTTTATATATACACATGTGATATTGAGGAATGTGAGAAAAAGTGCTCAAATAGAGAAGTAGAGTTTAAACTTTCTATATTAAGGCTTAGTGATGAATCTTATTACTCTGGCGTTTCCTCTTTGCACTCACGGAAACACTGTATACTCTTATAATCATGTACATATGAATGTAAATGTATATGACTATGTTTTTTGCTATATATTAGAGGTATATATTTGCTATATATTAGAGGTATATATTTGCTATATATTAGAGGTAAATTCGTAAATTAATGGCCTTTAATTTTGTTTTTTCATTCAAGTGTCTACGATTACGTGTGCCAGTTTACTACTAACTACTCTATGAAGAAATCTCATTCCTTCATGAATTTAGCCTGTGAGTGGCTGAATATTCCACATACAAATGTACACTTAACGTATTTGTGAGCGAGATTCAGCGAGACATAGTCTGTGAGTTACTGCTTCAAATCAATCTATGGGCTTCCAAAAAAAACCCAACTACTTAATTAAACTAGAAAACCAAGAGTCTACCCGAGCCTATGGTAAATGACATTTGACGAAGATACCTCACAGAGAGATGGAACTCGGGAGTTAATGAACAGGCATTTATAAATTTAAATGTTTGTGTGTTTCTGCCAATAACTCCGGGGGTGGCGGGGGTTAAGCCAGACCATGATTCTTCTAGGCTGATAAGTTTGGTCGATTGCGACAAACATGTATTTTTTTTGTAAAACGTTCTTACTAAATTGTTCTGTTACTTTAGCAGCCGTTGCTGCAAATATGCTGGTCTTGTAATGTGTGTTGCAATTGTTGTCTGGGGTTACTACTATATTTGTTGTTAGGTTTTTGTTACATTTCGAGATGTTGGTGGTGTTGGTAGTGTTGTAATGTTCATTTTTTTGTAGCGCTCTGATGAAACGGCTGTCTTTAATGTTTTAAATACAGCAAATTTATTTCATAATTGTTCCCTGCAGTGTTACATTTAATTGTTGTTTTTGCAGCTGCTGCAGTTTTGTTTTTATTTAAGCTCATCCATCATGTGGGCAGCCTACGTTTCTGCTTTGCAGACGTAAATTGATATCTGCCATCATATTAAAAACATATTGAGAGACGTATTTGATTTGAAAAACAAGCACAGGTGTAGTACTGAAGTACTACAGGTACAGAAATTTAACCAACTTACGATGATACTGGTTAATTTTACCATAAACAAATATCAAATGTTGAGCAAAATACGTTGGATAACGTATAAGTATAACAACAAACTTAACAGAGCGATCTGTAACATTGATAGAAGAACGAACAAAACAATAATTATAATTGTTTCTATTTATTATCACATGGCCAATAATTTGGAGGGAAGGGGATAGTCAATGAAATTGATCCGAGTGCGTTACTAGTACTTTATTTTATCAATCCCGTAAGAATGAAAAGCGAAGCGAAGCAAACCTTGACGGGGCTTGAGCCCAGAACGTAAAATGCCGGAAATAATAGTAATTACCTACACTACTAATACTACTATCATTAAAATACGACAACTATGTAATTACACCATTTCCTCAGTCTCTAAGTTATAGGGATAGAAACGAATGAGTGGAAGTTGGGCGATCGTTGTTCTACGCATGCGTAATTCATTAACGTTAATAGAGTGGGTTACTGATAGAAAAAAGTACCTTTTAATTTCCTGTTCACGTTAAAGACAGCCAATATAGCTATTCAATTGTTTTCAATGATATAGTTGTATGGAAAGTATCGTAAATTTAGCGTGTCTTTGTGTACTTGCGTGTATAGGTGAATGGTCGTGTGTGTATATGGATGTGTTTGTTTAGATATATCTCTGTGTTCATATGTTTGTGAATCTAAAGTTAGCTGGATTGTGGTCGAAGGAATGTATTAAGCTTGTTCGTTCGATTGTGTGAGGTTGTGTATGAATCTGGGTATACGTGTATGTGATCAGAATGCCTCATCAAAGAATCGCTTGACAGATTTTACAGGCAACCCTCCCCCCCCCCCCAAAAAAAAAAAAAAACAACCGGCAAGAAAGCTAGGGATACAGCCAGATCAATTGGAGACAGTTACATGTGGGAGCAGAAAAAAAAATATATAGAGAGAGAGTGAGAGAGAGTAGTATATAGATAAATTGGTAGAGATATACACGTGCAGGCATACATGCACACGAACACAACCGTACACAGACACACACACACACACACACAGAAATATATATATGTTGATTTTTTTTTTTACTTATATATAGAGACCTCACTATATGACATAATATACATACATTTCTAAACCATAAATCAGAATGATTGAAATATATTCAGTCTCAGATCAAACATACACATGACGTGCTGTTTTTCACTTTGAAAACGTTTAAACAACACGTCCCACCCTTAGTATATATATATATATATAAATATATATATATATATATATATATATATATATATATATATATATATATATATATATATATATATATATATGATTACTATGTCATAGCTGTTTCATCACAGAACCTCTCGCAACGTTATAATGAACATAAAACTTAATTTCAATTCAATATGAATGAATGTGGAAAGAAGTGAGCTTATTATTACCTTTGGCTTTTAATTCAATTTCGCAATATGTTTCTTGTTTATTATCATCTTCGTGGTTAACATCATTATCCTCAAGATTCGCAATCTCCTCCTCCTCATCATCATCATATTCGTACTCATCACACAAACTACTACTACTACTACTACTACTACTACTACTACTACTACTACTACTACTACTACTACTACTACTACTACTTTTATTGTTGTTATTATTCTTGTCGTTGTTATTGTAGTTGTATTTCATCATTAGTACACTGGATTTTATATACGTTTTGTCTGGTTCTTTGCAATATTTCTTTCGTTCTTTCGCAATGAATATAAAATCTTCAACGAAATTATCCATGATCAAAGAGAGGAAATATATGTTTCTATTTTTGGTGTATGTATGGGGGGCGAGGGAGTATTTTGTCCTTTTATTTGAGAGAAAAAAAAACAGCTTGAGCGCATTCTAATGAGTGAAATCAGTAAAAGAGTAGAAGAATATTGTATATTTTTTTTTTTACATTTCGGTTTAATGTTTGTTTTTTGGTATATTTTAATAATAGTTTATTTTTTAATAATAGTTTTGTGTGTCCAATTGCTGTATTTTTACTTATAGATTTCATTCGTTGATTTATTGTTAAATATTATTTTATTTACTGAGGTATCTATATATACTTATAATAAATATATATTTTATATCCAATATTCCCCCACAAAAAAACTATCGTGAGATATTTCGAAGAATATCTACATATAAGAATAAAGAAATCAATCGGTCTTCTGTAAGTAACTCTAAAGTATGGACAAACACATTCACTAATACACCAGCACCAACTACACCGATATTTTATATAATGGAACCCAAATGTTTTTGCAAAGAGAACATATTGAAGCATATCATAGCTGGTTCGCCTAATTAGAAATGGAATATTTAAAATTGTACGATATATAGACGAGCTGCTTCTCCTTGCTACGTCACTAGATTTACTGTCGTGTTTGATGTCGCAGAGTAGGAGCCAAAATGTTCAAAGAGTTAAAATTCACTTCGACCTTATCGGAAGAAACAACACACACACAAAAGAGCAACAAGAAGTAAGAAAAAAAAATTATACACCGTGTAATTGAAAGGAATTTGGTCCCTGTGGACAAATATATATAATTAAAGTAAAAAGAAGGAAATGCAAAAATGATGAAAATACCTAAACTCGGATGTTAACTGAAAACCAATTAATAGAAAATATACATATTGATATAAATGTATATAATCATATCATGCATATATATATATATATATACAGGGTGCATCAGAAAATGTATACACTCTTTGATTACCTGAACATTTATTAGCATACTGCTGAAATGTGTATACATTTTTGGAAGACTCACTGTATAAATATGTATAAATATGTATATTTATATATGTATAATACACACACACGTATGTATATATATATATATATATATATATATATATATATATATATATATATATATATATATATATAGCATAAGATAGTACATTTTTATGGTGTCTAAATGAGATTAAAAAAATGTGATAAAAACGATAGCATCACAAATGAAATACACTACAGTCATTTTTTATGTTAGTTGTTTTTACTGATCTAGTTTTCATTGTTTTGTGGCGGCTCAAGTTGTTGTTGCAGTTGTTTGGTTTAAAATCAACCCCGTTATTATGGAAGTTGTTTAAACTATGATTATACCGCCGTTAATGTTACCAAGAACTACATTATTTTCAATAACATATGTCTGGTCTGTTTAAAGATAATAGGTCATTATTTCAGGGAATGACGACTGTTATATTCTTAGAAAATTGCGAGATCTTATAGAAGAAACCATAACATAATTTGGAATACTCACCGTCGAAATCGATGCAGGTCCATTCCATTAGATTCTAACACTCTATTAGATGCTGTATAGCAAGTTTATTTTCAAACGCTTAACATAAAAGGAAGTAAACATTTGGTATCTTTACACATTAATAATTCGTTGAAAGATTATTTTAATTTAATTCTAACATCGAAACTTCTTTTTTTGTGTTTGTTTATTAAAGTAAAAGTAATGAGAATGTACTGAGATACCTTACTTCTTATTCAATGTCCAAATACCAGAATATTCTTCACGACATAATACTAAACTAAATTAAATGCCTATCCTGTTTGCTGGTAATTTACAACTCAATCCAATTATACTAGAGGCGATCGAATATTTCAAACGGCTTATGTTGTATCCTTTTTTATTTATATATAATATCTAAAAGTATAATTTCAAAATATATAGGTTCGTTGAAATATAATGTTATTTCTATAATTCTATAATATAACTTACATATTAAGCATTATGTACACTCACACAAGTAACTACATACACACGCACACAGATAGAAAGAATACGTAGATACACAGACACACACATATCTATCTATCTATCTATCTATCTATCTATCTATCTATCTATATATATATATATATATATACACCCACTTATTTGTACTGCATTTTCCTCTTTTAGTAAACATTTTCCAGCTCATTATCATCGGCACAGGTTGAACACGCTGGTCCTCAGACCTAATGAAACGTACGTACCTGGTATGGCACCATTGTAGTAACTGGCGTTAATATATATATGTATCTATATTATAAAATAACAGGAGGCTGGACTGTTGTAAATCCTTGAAAGATTTATTAAACTATGATCATTTCAATGACCGGGTTCAGTATGATTCATACTATGAATCCGGTGACATCATATATAGGTGTGTGTGTGTGTGTGTGTATGTGTGTACGTTTATATATTCGGTCATCAAGTATGACAATTGTAAAAATTTATAGAACAAAAAAAAACAAATTTCGACAAATTTCATACTTGACGACCCAATATATATATATATATGATATGTGTGTATGTAATTTCTTCCTAATCACCGCTGATGATGATATTTTTTATTAGACAGAAACCAGTAATATGTCAGCTGTAGTTTGATAACTTCTGTAGAGAATTTTCCATGCTAAAACAAATGTTAATTATATTAACATTAGATAAACTTTATATTTAAAATTTGTTACTCGCACAACAGTTCAAAACATAGATCTATTCTTTTTATATTTCTGGTCGTTCGTTAAATCTTAAAACTCGGAGAAGTGTGGTCAACCTTAATTTGCTATAATTATGGCATGGCCGTACGATAGATGTCGATTAGGAAGATTCAAACACCTACCGAAAATATATTAATTTGAGTGGGATATTTTTAATTACTTTTAAGATATCGATGTTAGAATATGTGACTGCACTCACCTATTTTAAATATACTGAAGCTGGGAAGGCACCCCCATTCATCTCCTTAAAATTATATCGAAGTTAAGAGGGAGTCTCCACTCAAATTCGTTAAGAATATAGAAGTTGAGTTTGAGAATCTATTCGCTTGCGTTAAATATAACGAAGTCTAGAGGATACTCCACTCACATTGACATCGCTGCAGTTAGACAGTGGCAAACAGTTACTATAAATATATATAATTTATAGAAATTTTCTCATCATACTATCAGATAGACGAGAGTATTAGAGAAATAAACAAAAATAACTTCTATAAAAATATATAAATATTTAAAATATCTAAACTAAATAACGTTTCACAAGATAAAAATATTTTATTTGTTTTTAGATAATACATACCTACCTACATACCTACATACATACGTACATACATACTTATATACATACATACGTACTTATATACATACATATGTACGTACATACATATGTACGTGCGTACATACATATGTACGTGCGTACATACATATGTACCTACGTACGTACATATATACATACGTACATATATAAATACATACATATGTGTGAGCGAGTGTGAATTTGTATGCGTGTATAGGTACACATATATCGATGTAAACAAACGCGTACATATATATCTATCTGCTTACATATGTATACTTATACTTCTTTTAAGCGTTAAACTAATAGACTGTTATTGTAATGTGCTGTTCTCTGGTGCTGCTTTTCACCATCTATCTTGACTTGTATTGTACATATATATATATATATATATATATATATATATATATATATATATATATATATATATACATACATACGCACATACATACGTATACACATATATACATATATGTCATTATATATGTGTCTTCTTTTGTGTGTATACATTTATATGTACTTACATATAAAGAAGCAATAACACGTTACTGCTTTGTGAAGAAACGGTGTCGATTTTTTTTCAATTTCTTTTTATTTAGATTTCAAGATTGAGTTGCAAATGTTCAAAAGCAAGCAAGTTGTTGTAATTACATGAGTGAATTTGATTTCGCAGAAAATAAACTCAATCTTTGACAGAGATCTTTATTTTAAAACCGAGTTATGACTCTCTTAAATAAACATATTGTTCTAAAAGACCACTTAACGCAGCTTCTGGAGATAAATTCTAATCTTGTATTTTCTGTTACGCGCGGGTTATATAATTAGTCCAATTAAACTAACAGTACAAACAATGCTAATTTGACGTAATCTAAACAATGTTTCTGTTAGCTGGCAGAAGAGGTCTGCGGTGGAAAACGAAATACATGTTTTTTGAGATTTACATCGGTGTGATTGTATGTATGTATGTATGTATGTATGTATGTATGTATGTATGTATGTATATATGTATGTATGTATGTATGTATGTATGTATGTATGTATGTATGTATCTGTATGTGTGCGTCTGTGTCTGTGTGCGTGTGTATCGTTGATGGAAATGTGGTGTGCGTATTATTTTATATGAATGATGATGTATGAGAGTGTATGTGTATAGACGTGTGCATCTGTTTTGATATTGTTTATGCGAGCAAGACTCTTTACTCAGCGAGAATAACCCCTCCCTGGTCTAAGCCACCCACACCCGTGCCTGAAAAATAAACACACCACAGCCTTCGTACCCGGCGAACTGACGCTTATTCCCCTTTAAAGACCACTCCACTAACCTGACATTCCAGAAGATGCTCTTTCGGCTCTTCCGCCGCCTCTAGTCGCACCCCTCCAGCATATTTCCCCACCCACCGCACCCATACTTCAATTGTGCCCGCAACCTCCAAAATTTCGTCCGCTGTTCCTTTTTCTTCTCCCCTAATGACATTTTTACTACTGACCCTACTGCTAAATGTAACTTCATCACCAGCATTTGCACTCTCCGTGGCCAAACGGTCTATTCTTCCGAATCAGGGATTGCTTCCACAGACTCTTCTCCAACTTTCTCTACGCGCTTCATTGCGCCCTATGGGAGGCCCTCTATATTAGACAAACCGGCGATCGACTAGCTGACAGGTTCCTCGAGCATCTCCGGGATATTGGCTTGGCAACAAGTCTACAATCTCACGACATTTCCGCTTCATCTCTCCACCACCACTCACTGTTTTCGGTTTCTCTGCTTGCTACAGAACCCCGGATTCACACTTAAGAACAGAACCACTGATTATTTTTTCCTGTCAGATCTGCATTGTGACCCAACTTAACTTACGTCTCGTTTTCTTTTTGATGATCCCATCTCTCACCTCTCAGCCCATCTTCCACCAAACACGGGAGCACTACTACTTCATCAATACACACACACCCACACACACACACGCAAACACACACACACTAACACAACTGAATAATTAGTTGCACCAATACGACCATGCTACACATTTACTCCTACTAACATTACTAATTATCTAATCAATTCTACCAACCGAACACGCTCACGCAATTACACTACCCCAACACCGACTAAATCACCAATACCATCATGGACAAACACACACATTCCACTATTCCTAACAGTACTTAACTAATTAATCATACTAACACACTCAGCCATACTACATGGCCAACCCTACATTCACACTACACTACTTCACTTTCAAATATATATATATATATATTAAGGGTGAAAGCAGCGATTCTTTGCTTAAACTTTAATCTGTTATTTTAATAATATATATATATATATATATATATATATATATATATATATATATACGAAAACATCAGGACCCCGACGGTTGAGCTCCGGCCGTTTCGACAGCTAGATCCGAACGGATGGAGCTCTACTGTCGAGGTCCTGACTCTTTTCCTATTACCCACTCTACTACCCTAAGTATCGAGTACTCTGGTGCGTTATGGTCCACGTGTTTCCTTACCACACTTTCTTTGTTCTTATATATATATATATATAATGTACATGAGCGCGTGAGCGAGTATATATAGTTTTGTCTGAAAAATCCACTGGTATTAACGTGCAGAAACGCGAACACGAATAGGCACACAAATGTATATTCGCATATGCACACACATACACACTCATACATATACATACTCAGACATACCCATAGATACACATACCCACACACATATGTATTCAGTCACATACATGTATAAACGCACTCACTGACAAACAAACTATACAATAATGTCACAGAGGAACACGTAAATATACATATACACACACATACATAAATACACACACTCACTCATACAAAAACATACCACATATACGCACTAGAACAAAAACCTACATAAACACACATATAGAAACACACACACACATATAACAAACACATAAAATACACAGGATTCAGAGTCACACACTCTTTTCTCGCGCACACAATCAAGACGCAACATCTCAGACACAAAGTTAAATACTCATACTCACTCATAAAAAGACATACACACACATGCACACAAATGAATGTACGTAAGCATTTGACAGACACACGCATGCGCACTTCTGTCAACGATACACAAACCACACACACACACACACAGAAGCAATAATGCACAACCATGGAATGAATTTATATGCACATGTTGTGTTTTTACATTTCCGTGTTTGTCTTTGTTTCCTTGAACTATATATATATATATATATATATATATATATATATATATATATATATATATATATAGTGAAAACTGGAATTGGAACGAAAACAGAGAGGCCGTACAAACAAAGGTTTATTACTTTCACGCTCGCTGACCTCTATAGGGCTGAGGCTTACCGCCAGCTTCACAACACCCTTTTTTACCGCCCTTTATCCTCCGACCCCACTTCTGGCTACCAACAACTCGTGTCCTCCACCATCCACGAGCTGTACGCCTCCTCTCACCTCCCCCTCCCCCACATCCACCAACCTTATTGTATGCACCCCTCGCACATCCACCATCTAATTCCTCCCCAAAATATACAAACAAAATAATCCTGGCCGTCTTATCGATCCTGCGTGCAACTGACCCACTGAGATAATTTCTGAATATTTAGACACCATCCTCGCCCCGTTGGTCAGAAATCTCCCCTCCCACATCCAAATCATGCCCTTAGCCTTTTCAACTCTTTCTCCTTCGCTCCTGGTCCCTCCCACACTCTTTTTACCATGGACATCACTTCTCTCTATACCGTCATCCCTCATAATGACGGCATCCGCGCTCTCCAGCAATTTTTAGATTTACGCCCTACCCCTTACCCCAGCACTACCACTCTTCTCCGTCTGGCTGAGTTTGTTCTCACCCTTAATGGATTTTCTTTTCCGGGTGATATTTACTAGCAGGTCACTGGGGTAACGATGGGAACCAGAATGGGTCCAAACTATGCCAACTTGTTTGTTGGCTACGTCGAAGCCCAGATCTTCTCCCAGTACGCTGGACCGACTCTTGAGCTATACGGTCCTTATATCGACGATTGTATCAGCGCCACTTCTCTATCACGAGAACAGCTCGACTGTTTTCTTTCTTTTGTCCAATCTTTCCATCCTGCTCTCAATTTCACCGCCTCCGTCTCCGATTCTTCTGTTGCTTTTCTAGATATCTCTCTCACCATATCCTCTCTACTCCCATCTATGTTAAACCAACAGACTCCCAATCTTATCTCGACTCCACCTCCTCCCATCCAACCGACACCAAACACTCCATAGCCTATTCCCAATTCCTCCGTCTTCGTCGACTCTGTAGCCAGGACGACGATTTCGAAACCCATTCCCTTCGTTTGCCTGCCTGCTTCATCTAGCGTAGATATCACTCCATCTTGATCCTAGCTGCTCTCACCCGCGCCCGTGAAAGAGACTACACCACATCCCTCTCACCTCACCCGAGCCCTCCCAACACCCGTGTTTCTTTCCCTCTCACCTACCAACCCATGATCCGACCACTCCGGCGACATATCCTCCGTTCCTTCCGTATCCTCTCTTCTGACCCCGTCACTTCTCGCTTTTTTCCAAACTCACACATTACTGCTTTTAAGCGCGCCGGAAACATCCGCGGCCTCCTGGTTTGCAGTTCCTTTTCGTCCTCTCCCACAACTCCACCCGGCTCTCATTCATGTTCCCGTTCCCGCTGCAACAGTTGTCCCTTTATTTCCACCCTCACCACTCTTACAGGCCCAAACGGGTCTTTTCGTATCAGCCATTCCTTCACCTGCACATTGTCTATGCCCTCCGGTGTTCCCTTTGCGGGTCTTTATATACCGGACAAACGGGACGCCGTATGGCGGACCGGTTTGCCGAACATTTGAGTGACATACGACTCGGTTTGGATACTCCTGTCACCCGTCATTTATGTTCTCCTGGTCATTCTTCCCTACATGTTACAGTCCTGGGTATCCTTTTACATCATGGATCACAGGCCTCGCGCACCAGGACTGAACAAAGCCTGATTCACCGCCTTGGACTCAACTTAGCTGCCCACTTTCTCTAATAATCCGTACATTATCACACCCCTTGATTCCTATCGCTTTCTCTTGATCATTAGCAGCATCTCTTACTACTAATACATGCCGATACACACCCTTATATTAACATACTTTTGCTCATAGCTTCGTACTTACATGCACACACATTCTTTTACTCACATATATACACACATTTCTTCTGAGCTCCGTACGGACCTATAATAACACACACAGACACACACACTCTAACTCATGCTTACGCACGTGCTCAAGTATAGATCTTTTTACAAAACTGCTCTTTTTCCATTTCAGGTAGACGCCTGCCTTCCAACCCACCCGTCCCCTCAATCTATTTTATTTCTCATTCTTTCTTCTGATGAAGGACTAGCGCCCGAAACGTTAAGACCCTCAGCCTGCTATATCAAGCGTTAACCTAATATACACCTTCCATATACTGTACCGATTGTGTTGTTATTTCTGTTTACCTTTTACATACATACATACTTATAAATATATATATCTATCTATATACATATATATATATATATATTTCGTTTCTGAATTTGTTTAGCAAGATTCTTTATCTGAAATTGTGTGTTGAAACCGATATCGTTGTACTTTGGGAGGGTCATGTTGCCAATAAGAAACACACGCACCAGTTGCTTTCACTTCAATTTATTATAATAAATTTATCAATTTCTGGTTGGTTGGTTGGTTCCATATTAACTGTAAAACTAGAAATGTAGTGTATAGCATAAGATGTACTGAAGGACAATGTAGAGACAAAAATATAGTGTACATAGGTGAGACAGCTCGTAGTGTAGGGGAACGGATAAATGAACACTGGTGAGACCTTGAAGATAGTAAAGAATCATCTGTACTCTACCAACATGCTAAAATAGAACACCAGGCTAAATTAGAGAACATAGAAATAAAAATAGAATCTACACACAGAAAAGACGCAATGTTTAGACAAATCACAGAGGCAATAAACATAAAAGAATTACAACCAAAATTAAATAGAAAATATGAGTGGAACAGCAACATCACAACTTACAATTAAGGAAAAAGGAAAACACACACACACATAGAACAAACAACCAACCAGTAACATGTAAATAAACAAATAAATAAATTAACATAAACACACACAGACACCCGGATGTGGCGTATGCGCAGACTGAGCACACAACACACACACAGAAACGAAATGGGGTAGGACAGAACAAAGGAGAGGCACAAAAAACAAAGAAAAGAAAAGAAAATAATCCCCAGTCACTGAAGAGGTCACAGAGTGTGTGACGAAAGAACTATGACAATATATAAACAACTATCTGGTTGTGGAACCAACCAACCAACCAGAAATTTATAAATTTATTATAATACATTGAAGTGAAAGCAACTGGTGCGTGTGTTTCTTATTGGCAACATGACCCTCCCAAAGTATAACAATATATATATATATATATACATGTATATATCCATATAAGTACGTATGTATATATACATACACACACACACACACACATATATATATATATATATAAATATATATATATATATATATACATATATACATACATATATATGTTTATATACATATATGTACGTATGTATATATACATACACGCACACACACATATATATATATATATACATACCTATATATATGTACGTATGTATATATAAATACACGCACACACATATATATATACATACATACGTATGTATATATACATATATGTACGTATATATACATACATACACACACACATATATATATATGTATATATACATATATGTACGTATGTATACATACATATACATAAATATATATATATATATATATATATATATATATATATATATATATATATATATATATATATATATATATGTACGTATATATATATGTGTGGTGTGTATGTATATATGTATATTTATACATATATATATTCATGTATATATATATATTGTTATACTTTGGGAGGGTCATGTTGCCAATAAGAAATATCCGCACCAGTTGCTTTCACTTTAATTTCTTATAATAAATTTATACATTTAGGAATTTATAAATTTCCAGTTGGTTGGTTCCACAACCAGATAATTGTTTATATATTGTCAAAGTTCTTTTGTCACACATTCTGTGACCTTTTCAGTGACTGGGGATTCTGTTCTTTGTTTTTTGCCTCTCCTTTGTTCTGTCCTACGCCATCTTGTTTTTGTGTGTGTGTTGTGTGCTTAGTTTGCGCATGTGTTACATCCGGGTATCTATGTGTGTTTATATTCGTTTATTTATTTGTTTATATCATGTTACTGGTTGGTTGTTTGTTCTATGTGCGTGTGTGTTTTCATTTTGTCCTTAATCATCTGGTTGTGCAACCAACCAACCGGAAATTTATAAATTCCTAAATTTATAAATTCATTATAATAAATTGAAGTGAAAGCACCTGGTGCGTGTGTTTCTTATTGGCAACATGACCCTCCCAAAGTATAACAATATCGGTTTCAACACACGTTTTCAGATAAAGAATCTTGCTAAATAAATTCAGAAACGAAATATATATATATTTATACATATATATATTCATACGTATATATATTCATACAAATATATATATTCTCCTAGAAACCACGAAAACCTCAAGCGAATCGATATCTGTATATCAGTTGTGGGTAACTAGCCAAGAAGATGACAGATCGCATCATGTCAGAGTTGTTGTCGGCATCGATAGAGAACACACTTTACACTGAATTGACAAGTCTACACCTCTCCAGGTGATAGCGTTGACAAGAAGAAAAATCGAATGTTTATTCAGCTGAAGGATGGATGTAAGTAACAATAGGATGGCACGCTGGCTGGCTGGTTGCCTGGTTGGTGTTTTTCACAGTGTTAACAGTAAGTGGCAACAGGGCGTCGGATTCTGGGTGACGAGAAAATCACTGACATGCAGTGAGTGATGAATGAAAATAATTTCTCTTCAGAAGAAAACAATTTATACATCCATAGAACAGTGAATGAATGACACATTATGTAACTTAGTCATAGATAGTCTGAGAATGATTGTTTGGCAGTGTGGCTGTCGTTTGCATTTTACAGTTTTACAATTAAGTGGCAGCAATGTGTGGAATTTTGACTGACGAGAAAATCACTGACAGGAAGTGAGTGATGAAAATGATTTCTCTTCATGGAAGTATAATTTAAAAATTCATAGAGCAGCAAGGTATACTTCAGTTTATGTATATCTAGATAATAATAGAATGCCTAGTTAACGGGTCTCCTGCCTGGTTGTTTGGCTGATTTTTCAGTTGGTTATTTGATTGATTTGTTGATTAGTTGGTTGTGTTTTTTTTTGAATGAATGTTTCATTTATTGGGTAGTCGGTTTGTTTGTTGGTTCTTCCCTTGGCTACTTGAGATTTGATAAGAAGAATAATAGAATGAACTCTATAGATAATGAACACAACCACAAGGATATGGTCCAAACATGGAAGGCCGAACTCCCACTGTCATTGCCCCCATCTCTCTCGCGCTCCTCATCTCTCTGTATGGTGAGCAAATGGGGTCCCACGTGCTGGCCTCCCCAAACTCCCGGCAAACAGAATGAAGGCATTTCCCTAGAGGATGGTAAGGAAGATGCTACTGTGTTGGTGGGCTGGTTTAGTTTTTGTTTATTTCATTGTATTGTAGGTTTCTTGGTCAGTTGAATAAATCGTTGGTATGCTTGTAAGCTCGTTCATGGCTCAGTAAGGTTGCTTAATTTGGATGTTTAGCTGGTTTGCTAACTGGTTACACCGTTAGAGCTCTTGGGTGGCTGCTTAATTGATTAACTGGATGGTTGGCTCGTTGAATTGCTGGCGAGGTGCATGGTCCGTTAATTGACTAGTTAAATAATCAATATGCTGCCTCGTTGGAGGATTGATAAGTTGATGGACTAGTTCAGAGTTACTCAAGAATTTGGGGCCACCACCCTCCTCACGGCCACGTAATATCCTCAGTGCCAGGATCCCTATTTCCAGAAAGACCTGCCTACACGCACATTGTAAATATGTAATAAATAAAATCTTCAATTCATATATAATAATATAATTTATACTACGTATAAATAAGTATTTTATATGTTTTATGTTATTATATTTATAATTAATATGTATCATTTGATATTTAATATACTATTATATCACCTCTACCACTCCCATAGATCCCAGCGCCCCCTGGACATTCACCGCACAGGGGCTGTAGCGACCATCATGAGAACCACTGGTCTTTTTGAATTATTGGCAGGATAGTAGGTTTCTTGATGCATTCACTAGCTGCATTCTTATTTTGATCGTTTGTTTGATTAGCTAGCAGACATGTTGGTTGGTCAAATGCTTCAATGTTTGGTTAGCTAAC
>OZ024746.1:55080841-55085841 GCA_964016885.1 Eledone cirrhosa
GTGTGTATGTGGAGGAGTGTCAGTCAGTATAAATGTATATAGTCAGTTTATCATGTTGCGAATATCGAGATGCTGATCAACAGGTTTTCTATCAATGTACATCTATTGTAATTAGTCTAATATTTTACTTGTAAGATGATGACTTTTCAGTTTCGCGTGCAATGTACCCGATAACTTCTCTTCTTCCCCTGCAACATGAAGCCTTTTTTTCTCGCTTGCCATTTTGTGTTCGATGCAAGCAACGATATAATAGATAGTAATCAATACCTACTCTCATGCTGCTGCTGCTTCTACTACTACTACTACTACTACTACTACTACTACTACTACTACTACTACTACTACTGCTGCTGCTGCTGCTGCTACTGCTGCTGCTGCTACTACTACTACTACTACTACTACTACTACTACTACTACTACTACTACTACTACTACTACTTCTACTACTACTGCTACTACTACTGTTTCTCATTCTTATTATTCTTATTATTTTTCTTCTACACGGCTTTCTTTTTTTATTCCTTTCTGTCATTTTAACTACTGTTTTTTTCTTTTGGATATCATTATTTTTGTTATTATTTATATTAACCTCGTCATAATAATCATCTACTTATTTGTCTTCGAATTCTTTCTCTTCGCCGTCTTTCTTTCCTTTTCTCTGTCTTTTCCCTACCTTTACCTTTTGTTCTAATAACATTCCGTTATGTTACTCAATATTAGTAAGTCGAAATAAATCCCATTTCTTTCTTAATCTTCCAGATACAGGTAATGGTGATTATAATTCCCTACTACCAAATCTATACCACTCTATACACTAAACATACCAATGCTACCATCATTGTATTATATAATTACGTTCTCATGGACAAATCCCATTCCATTTCCTGAAGAGATTACTTCACAATGTCTAATATCATCTACAAACAATAGGTAAATTACCAGCAGAAACAATATACATTTCGTCCAATACTTCTTTCAATTACACAAGCTAATTCTATTTTCCTGCTTGTATATGTATGTAACTCTGTGCGTATTTTTTCCCATTCTATCAATGCAGATATTTGACATCGGAGCAACAAGGTATCAACCAATAAACACGAACAAAGTTGCATCCCTTGTTGTCAGTTATTTGCATTGTCATAAGTGACAAAAAGAATACAAGCTGTTGTATCACCTATTTTAGAAAAAGATTGTAAGCGACATGTATCAGTACATGTGAGATATAATCCAACAAAAGCACAACACTAAATAAAACTTTGAAACGCTGTTTAGAGCGAAAACGGTTAGTACAAAGAGTAATTAGATAACGATAACTACTGCACCTATATTTAAAACACCAACAACAATAGTTTATTTCGTATGAACAAGATGATGTAGGTCAGAACAAAGGAGAGACACAAATAACAAATTATTCATTGAGGAGGACTCAGAATGTGACGAAAGTGATTTGACAACAAATAAACAACCACCTGGTTATTAAAACAACCTACGGGAAATAGTAATAAATTGGAGCGAGAGTGTTTTTATGGGCAGCATGATCCTCTGTTTCAACACACGTTTCCAGATAAGAAAACTTGCAAAGAAATACAAAAACGAAATACCTATATATATATTTAGAACAAAGAAGGTGTGGTAAGATAGCAGGTGGACCATAACGCACCAGAGTACTCGATACTTAGGACAGTAGAGTGGGTAATATAAAAAGAGTCAGGACCCCGACGGACGAGCTCCGGCAGTTTCGACAGCTAGATCGGAACAGATCTAGGTGATGCGTTCGGATCAAGCTGTCGAAACGGCCGGAGCTCAGCCATCGTGGTCCTGACTCTTTTCATATATATATATATATATATATATATATATATATATATATATATATATATATATATATATATATATATATATATATATATATATATATATATATATATATATATATATATATATATATATATATAAGTGTGTATATATAAGTGTGAAATTCTGAGTGATTATATGTGCATGTGAGTGTATGAAACACCAAATACGTCCATATTTAGCAACCTCTATGTATATATATATATTTATTGCTATTTTTCTACAGTTCTTTCTGTATAATGTCTTATACTCATATATATATATATATATATATATATATATATATATATATATATATGTGTGTGTGTGTGTGTGTGTGTGTGTGTGTGTGTGCGTGTGTTAGTCTTCACCCACTTATTCTTTCTGTGGGGTCATGGTAGCAGAATCCTGAAGCACGCCTTCCAGTGGCTTTTGTCAGAAACAAACGTTTGCCATTGAATCATCTGAGCTCATAGATGTTCTTCATCCTTCTGTCTCGAGGCTAGCCCTGGGTCTCTGTCGGGTATTTTGCAGTAAAATATATCCAAGAATTCTTTTCTAAAACAATCCAACCAGATGTCCGTTGTTTCGGAACTGTGATATCTCAAATCAGTGAAGAATAGACTCTGAAATATATATATATATATATATATATATATATATATATGTTCCTGTTCCGTAAGGCATATTAGACGATGTATGAAATATATATATATATATATATATATATATATATATATAAAAGACGTAAAATAAGAAAATATTTTTTTTCAAAAATTTAAAAAAAATTTTTTACTTACTTACTTAAATTTTCACTCCAACTAATTAGTTTCTGCAATGGGATAAAGACAGTTACATAATCCAACTGTCAAGAATTCATTGCGTCATCAGGGAGTCTATTCTCAGCTGAGCCTCCAGGCAATGCGCGGACACTGGCTTATTTTTATATGAGCCGCCAGTGTCCGCGCATTGCCTGGAGGCTCAGCTGAGAATAGACTCCCTGATGACGCAATGATTTCTTGACAGTTGGATTATGTAACTGTCTTTATCCCATTGCAGAAACTAATTAGTTGGAGTGAAAATTTAAGTAAGTAAGTACAAAATTTTTTTAAAATTTTTTAAAAAAAATATTTTCTTATTTTACGTCTTTTATATTATTGTTCTGCACCCTCCTGCATTGAACCACCTAGGTACTATGACATAACCTGTGTATTTGCTGGCATGGACGTACATCTGTGCGCCTATGTTAGTTGATATATTAAATTATCTATATATATATATATATATATATATATATATATATATATTTCATACATCGTCTAATATGCCTTATGCCTTACGGAACAGGAACAGAACATTCTATAAATAAAAATATTCCAAGATGTAAGAACAAATATTCACTTTAAATCGTGTAACAAAATTTGATCCTTTCAGTTTGCTCTTTCTCTATATGTACATTCAGATACGTAGTAGTGTCAAACAATTCGAAATTTGTATGATCAATTATTGAGCACTACAGCTTGCTGATACAAGTTGTAGTCCACTTCTGCATCATATTTGCGTCAAGTATACATACCTACGTACAACCCCACTCTGTGCATATACATGTGTGTGTGTGTGTGTGTGTGTGAATTAAGTGCGAGAATTGCAGGAGTTTCAGCATTCGTTCAACAGAAGAAGGGAAGTAGATGTAAAAGCCAAACTCGCTACCTTCAATTTGGCATTCCTGGCAAACATTGCCTGTTGTCATGAGTCTTGAGTAATGCCCCACAGAAAACGATCACCTATGAAAGCATCCGAAATGAGGCTCCTCCATCGGGGCTTTGGAGTAAAGTTTGTCGATAGAATGCATAGCTCAGAGCTCCGACAGTCACTCTAGACAGAATCTATTCTTCACTGATTTGAAATATCACAGTTCCGAAACAACGGACATCTGGTTGGATTGTTTTAGAAAAGAATTCTTGGATATATTTTACTGCAAAATACCCGACAGAGACCCAGGGCTAGCCTCGAGACAGAAGGATGAAGAACATCTATGAGCTCAGATGATTCAATGGCAAACGTTTGTTTCTGACAATAGCCACTGGAAGGCGTGCTTCACGATTCTGCTACCATGACCCCACAGAAAGAATAAGTGGGTGAAGACTAACACACACACACACACACACACACACACACACACATATATATATGAGTATAAGACATTATACAGAAAGAACTGTAGAAAAATAGAAATAAATATATATATATACATAGAGGTTGCTAAATATGGACGTATTTGGTGTTTCATACACTCACATGCACATATAATCACTCAGAATTTCACACTTATATATACACACAAGCAACACACACACATATAACCATAACCTCATGAAAAATGTTCACACACAAATGCATCAGCGTAAATTTTTACTCAGACGCATTAAATACATTCATATCCCGAGAAACATTCGGTGGTTGGCGTTTTTAATAACACACCACTAAGCAATGCAGATTACTGGTAATACTGAATCTGAGAGCAACTTGTATCAATGAGAGCAGATATCGAATTTCAGAAGGTAGCAAAATCCCATTACGATACATTGATTTTTAAAACTTTTCCCAACACTGAAAGTAATACGTTGTAATATGTTGCATGTGTGCGATATGCGGTTAATATAATGTGTGCGTGGTGTAAGTGAACATTCTGTAAACTGTGTGTATGTGTAATATGTGCTTAATATGATGTGTGCGTGGTTGAAAGGAACATTCTGTAAGGTGTGCCTATGTGTGTAAGTTGTTTGTGTTATGTAAAGTGTGTGAGGTATCTATGAGATGTAGTAAGCTATTGTTTGTGTCAGTTTTACGATGTGTATAATATGTGTATGACGTGTAAAATATTTGTTATATGTGTGTGTCTTGTGTAAAACTGTGTGTATGTATTTGTGTGTATGTGTGTGTATGTTAACTGTAAGGTGTGTGTAACATGTGATGTGTGTATGGTGTGTGCAATACGTGTGTGATGTGTAATCCTCTTAAAGATCAACTGTACATGTGCTTTGGCTCTTCCACTATAGGTTTATTTCGGTAGTGTCTGAGTGGGGGAGGATATGGCGTGTGTATTGTGGTGTGTATGTGTGAGTGTATTTTTGTATGTGTGCATGTATATATGTGTGTGTGTATGT
>OZ024746.1:55088341-55100841 GCA_964016885.1 Eledone cirrhosa
TATATATATATATATATATATATATATAAAGACAAACAAAGCAAGATAGATTTTAAAAAAAAGTATTAGTAGGAACAGTAGTTGTAGTAGTATTAGTAGTGGTAACATTATTAGTAGTAGGAATAACAGTAGTAGTTGTAGAAGTATTCGTTGGTGTATAGTGTTGTTCAATGTTGTACATAGAATATAGAACAGCTAGTGAAACGTCTTATGTTTGATACTAATGACATCTTACACTAATCCGTAGGTCGATTTATTTTCTTCTTTTTCTTTTTCTCCTTCTTCGTTTTCTTCTTCGTTTTCTTATTCTTCGTTTTCTTCTCATTCTTCGTTTTCTTCTTCTTCTCTTTCTTCTTCTTCTTCTTCTCTTTCTTCTTCTTCTTCTTCTTCTTCTTCTTCTTCTTCTTCTTCTTCTTCTTCTTCTTTTTCTTCTTTTCCTCCTCCTTTTTCTTCTTCTTTTCCTTCTTCTTCTTCTTCTTCTTCTTCTTCTTCTTCTTCTTCTTCTTCTTCTTCTTCTTCTTCTTCTTCTTTTTCTTATTTTTGTTATTCTTCCACTTCTTCTCCTCCTCCTTAAACATCGTCATATTTTCCTTCTTTTTCAGTTTTTCTCCTCCTCCTCCTCCTCCTCCTGCTTGTCTTAATCATCAACTGCTCCTTCTTCTTTATAAACCCGCCGCCATATTACTCCATACATTTCCATGTCAAATATGTTATGTTTAGATAAAACGAATGTCTATATTTGTGCTTCATTTTCTTCTCTCTAATGAAATGTAACGTTTGCTTCTTCCCGTAGAGAGGCTTTAATGCGATAACGATACAGCTATTTTTCGTTTGTTGATTGGTAATGATTCTGTTTGTACTTTCCTACTTTTTTCTTAGATTAAGATTAATAGAATTACATATAATACAATGTATTACCGTAAAATGTAATGTAAATATATAATTTAATACAACAATTATACAACATTATATAATACATATTACAATGTATATGGTATATAATATTTAATTGTTTCTACTTTTGGCACAAGGCAAGAAATTATCCAGTGTATTACTGGTACTTTATGTTATCGACCCCGTAAGTATGGAAGGCAAAGTTAAACTTGGCGGGATTAGAACTCAGACCAGAAACGGCCGTAACTCTTTGCTGCAAAGGTCCGAGGCTCTACCGATGCTGCCAATCCACCGCCCTGTTATATAATATATAATACAATGTATCATATATTATGTAAATGTGGTTGGTGTTAGGAAGGGCATCCAACCGTAGAAAACCTGCCAGAAAAATCCTATACGAGAGAGACTCGATCACCCGACCAATCTTGCATCAAGTGGGACAATTCCCGTCTAACCCATGCTAGCGTGGAAGATAAACGTTAAACGATGATGATGGTGATATGATATGATATATGATATAACATTTATGTTGAACTTCACTAGGTTACAACGATTAATGTTCCAGTGGTTTGAGCAACGGAACAGAATAGACGTGAAAAATACTGTGTACTGTCAGTATAATTCTCATAAAGATTCGGCGTTGCTCGTCTTGTGAGAAAAGGCTGGAAACTTTTGAAAAGCATGTAGTATAAGTCATATTTTCCAGTTGAGTGAAATTGAGGAATATAAAATGATGTGTTCAGATTAAGGACGAACATGACTCCGGGAATCACTCGTACGAACCACAATACCTAACGCAGCATTTTGGCAGTATCGGTAGAGGGTCGGACACCATGCTTTAACACATAGAGTTACGGCCCTTGCCATTCTGAGTTCAAATGCCGCCTAGGTGAATTAGCCTTTCATCCTCACGGGGTCGATAGAATAAAGTACCAGTAATGTACTGGATTATTGCTGGCGTGTGCTAAAAGTAGAAACAATTATTATGCGTATATACGGGCGAGGTAGTCGCAGTATCGGTAGAGGGTCAGACGCCATGCTTTCCAGTATAGAGTTACATCCCTTTACGGTCTGAGTTCAAATTCCACCGAGGTTAACATACTGGGTCGATAAAATATAGTACCAATAATGCACTGGTGTGATTGCTGGCCTTGTGCCAAACGTGGAAACAATTATTATACGTATATACAAACACAGGCACGTATATAAACATAAAGATTCCGTAAATATGAACCGTCAACACTCATTTGGGGAAGACCGGCATCGACCCATGCATATCAGGGTCCCCTCTCTGGGCCAGGGATATTTTCAAAGGATAAGGCAAAGACGAATCCAACTTAGCAGCAGCAATGTTGTAACTCACTTGTGTAACTGGCTTATCTGCAACAACTTGAAATAAAGCACCAGCAATGCACTGGATCGATTTAATCGACTCCCCCAGCAAATATATATATATATATATATATATATATATATATATATATATATATTTAATACAATAACAGAGAAAGCTTTAAGCAATACTGCGACCGACTTCCGTCTCACTCAACAAACATTAGGATATACCTTAGTATAATCCAAATTTTACGTTTGGGGTGCTAACTATACGTATTTTGTGGATAGCCAGTTGTATTATTTTATATTAGACATAATTAAATACATCCCTCTTTCCAAACGATCGTTTCATTATAAGTTTTCTACAAGTTGGGAAAATAATATCCACGTTATGTAGAAGCCTAAATATAATCCATAGGAATATATGCAGGTGGGCACTTATATATCATCAGTGTATATATATATATATATATATGTAGGAGGTGAGTAATATTGTAGAACAATAAAACTATGCATGTATCAGTTAAGTAGCACTCAACAGTTGGTAAAACTGGAGTATATATAAAGAAGAAAAAATTAAAAGATGGTTAAAAAAGTTCCATATACTTTATTATGCGCATTTCAAAAACAACATCATCCTAGGACAAACATTGTGTTCTCATCAGATAAAATAAGGTAACATGATATGAGGCCTCATATCATGTTACCTTATGTTATCTGATGAGAACATAATTTTTGTCCTAGGATGATGTTGTTTTTGAAATGCGCATAATAAAATATATGCAACTTTTTTAACCATCTTTTAATTTTTTCTTCTTTATATATATATATATATATATGTATATATATATATATATACTAGACTTAGTTTATTTAATCAACCAAATCAAATTCCGTAAGTAGTCTAACCCTTTTCAATTTAAAATATCTAACGATATTTCAATATTCAAATCTTCTAAAAATAAGTTCATTTTCTCTGACAAAACTAAAAACTTATACGAAGTTAATAATAACTTATATGACCAACTCTTAACATATAACATCACCTCTAAATACCAAATAGCTAATATAAACACCTATAATACTATAAATAAAGAAGTTAAAAAATTAGCTATTTTTTTAAAAATAGACAATAGAACAGAAAAACTTGCTAAACGTAATGCCTATATCACCCTCAAAGATCCCAAACCTGATTTTATTAATCGTCCTAGTTGTAGATTAATCAACCCTGGTAAGACTGAAATCGGTCTTGATAGCAAAAAATATTAAATAATATAAACAAACATATTAGAAGTAAGTCTGAATTACTCCAATCGATAAATAGCTCTTCCGTTGTACATTGGTTTAATAATATTAAAGATAAAAATAGTTCTAGATTCACCCAATTTGACAATGTAGACACCTACCCGTCTATTACTCACCCTCTTTTAACGAAAGCCTTAAATTTCGCTAGAAAGTTTATCAATATTTCTGATATTGAAGAGAATGTCATTTTGCATGCTAGAAACACTTTACTATTTACTAATAATGACACATGGGTAAACAAATCTAACCCAGAGAACCCATTCGATGTCTCAATGGGTTCTTTTACAGTGCTGACGTGTGTGATTTAGTCGGCCTATTCCTCCTACACAGACTTAAAGAAAAATTCCCTAGCTCTACCTTTGGGCTTTATCGCGACGATGGTCTAATACTTTCCCATACCACTATAGCCCATAACTTAGATAGATTAAGGAAAGACTTAATAAAAACCTTCGCTAGTTTTAATCTTAAAATTACCATTGACACTAACATTTCTAATGTTAATTTTCTAGATATACACCTAGATATGCCTACTGCTTATTATAAACCGTACCATAAACCTAATGAAAAATTAAAATATATAAATAAAGGCTCTTGCCATCTTCCTATAGTTTTTAAAAATCTTATCCCTAATATTAGCCGTAGGATCTCCACCCTCTCTTCCTCAGAAGCTACTTTCAATAAGGCATCCCCCTACTATAATAAAGCCTTTCAAAATAGCAGATTTAGCCGACCGATTAAGTACATACCCAACAATACTAACTCCTTTAAACATAATAATAGGAAAAGAAAAATAATCTGGTTCACAGTTAAAACTAATGTAGGCAAACAATTCCTAGAGCTCTTAGATAAACATTTCCCTAGAACACATAGTTTCTATTGAAGATCTTATAGTATCTATGTCAAAATGAGCTACTCCTTCGATAATAGGGATTACATCTTATATCCTCAATACGAAAATACCCAGAGAACATCAAAATTGCTCCTATAGAGTCAAAAGTGAATGCCCATTACAAGGTAAATGCAACACCAAAGCCTTTGTATATGCGGCTAAAGTGATAACCACCAGCAACAACCTACCAGCCACCAGCGAACGATATGTGGGTATGACACAAGACAAATTCAAAATGCGTTATTACTCACATGTCGCAAATTTCTGACATCCTGAAAAAAGATTTACAACAGCTCTGGCTAGCAGAATATGGGATTTGAAAGACCAAGGTATCCAATATAAATTAGATTGGTCAATTTCGAACCAATCTAAAGAATATGCAAGAGGAACAGAAGATGCGCACTCTGAATAAGTGAAATATATTGGATTTTACAGAGCCTTAAATCACCAAAAACCTGCCTAAATGCAAAAACAGAAATGTTCACGAGTTGCCCACACATGAAATCACACTTGCTTTTTAGCTCATGTAAACTTAACTCACTTTCAGATACTTATCCTCCATAGACTGTTGTTCTTCACTTTATTTAAATTACCCTCTTTACAGACTTCTCTTTCTGATTTACTTTTATTTTTATTTTTAACTTTATTTTTACTTCACATCCACCAGTGACCCCCCCCCCTGCTTTTTGATTCACTTCCTTTATATCTTCACAATTTTACATATTTTACTTCCCCATTTTCTGTCACCTCTTGTCACTTACGTGTTCAATTCCAGATATATCCTGTTGTCTCTCAACCGCTTTTATGTATGTTTAGTTGCGTCTAATTTGTACCCATTTCTTCATACGGCTGGTTTTTATATTGTATTTATGCGTGTGAGCGTGCATGTGTGTGTATGCGTATACGAATGCATTCGGATGTACGCGTGTGTGTGTATGTGTGTTTTTAATCTATGTTTTTTACATACTTATATATATGTGTGTGTGTAAGTATGTATATATATATATATATATATATATTGGTAAACGGGATAGAAAATGCTGACAAATTGTTCACAGTTGAAAAATGGTTTAATTAGGAATAAAAGAGTATTAGTAATTGTATGGGTTAGTATTCAGTTGTGGTTTTAAGTTTTTAAGTTTTTACCGGTTGCGCATTTCTAAATGCTTTTCAAAAATATTTTGAGATAGAGTGACCGTGTTGTTTGCTCTGATCTGATTAGTTTTGGGAATTCTACCTGTTTTTATGTTAACAAAGTGGCTCCAGCGCTACTTTGGTGTTGCAAAAGTTCTTGTGGTCAAAACAATTTTGATTGGTCGGTAGAGGTCATGTAAATGTAAAAAACTGATTTTGCGCCAAGACTGTTTTTATGTTAAAAAAGTGGCTCCAGCGCTACTTGGTGTTTGCAAAAATTATTGTGGTCAAAACAATTTTGATTGGTCGGTAGAGGTCATGTGAATAAAAAATTGATTTTGCGCCAAGACTGAGAAATGACTCTTTCACAACAAATATGTGTGTGTGTGTGTGTGTAGTAGTAGTAAGGTGTTCGATGTTGTGATAATGGTTAGCAGGGATGTGTGTCAAATGGTTATTAAGATAAGTGTGTGTGTGTGTGTGTGTGTGTGCGTGTGTCTGTGTGTGTGTGTGTGTGTGTGTGTGTGTGTGTGTGTGTGTGTGTGTGTGTGTGTGTGTGTGTGTATAGCAGAGAAATTCGTGGTAGCAGGGATGGTCAGTAGAAATGTGTCTGTAAGCAGTGGGGGGTATTTTAGCATGTCAAAAGATATTTTTCAGCTTTTGTCTTATACGGAGAAGTGTGTGTGTGTGTGTGTGTATAAGTCTCTTTGTATGTTAATGTACGCGTGTGTATGTGTGTGAGTGTGTGTATATATATGTGTGTGTGTGTGTGTGTGAGAATGTGTGTGTGTGTGTGGGGGTGAACCAGTATTTTTTCCCCCTGGTAACATGGTGTACATTATTCGATTTTTTCAGTAAAATCGGTTCTTTTAATAGAACATCAACAATCTTAACAATAAAAGGTGTGAAATGATATTCACTATATATATATATATACATATATTCACTACATATATATACATACATATACATACATATATATACACATATATTTTTTTGCGTTGCACCATAGAGCATGTGTGTTTACGTATGTCATTGTGTTTATATGTGGCTAGAGATGTGTGCTGATGTAGGTATGTATGTTGACGTGTGTATGTTGTGGGTTCGTCTTAGGGAGAAGTGTTTAGATGGGGTCCGTGTTTGTTAATGAAGTAAGATTCCTTGCTGATGCGCTGGGTGTGGGTGGCATTATCTTTAAATTTGTAGAGGGGAAAGATTCTGAAGTTGGGATGATTTTGGGCGGCACAGGTATCAATGTGTTCACTCAGTGGTATTTTCCTGTATTCCCGTATTTTAATTTGGGATCTATGGACAGTCATGCGTTGGCGGAGGCTGTTTTTGGTCTGGCCTATGTATTGTTCTCGACAACCTGAGCAAGTTAATACATATGTTAGATTTTCCGATGCACATGTGAAATTGTGTATAAAACGTTGTCCATCTTTGAAATAGAATTCCGAACCCTCTATTAGGTTGATGCAAATGCCACAGTTGGGTCTATCGCATTTTTTTACTGTGGGTTTCGTTGTTGTGGTTGGCAGTACTTTGGCATGTGTTAAGATGTTTTTCATTGACTTGGATTGTCTTTTCCTCTTTATGGTATCATGTGTTCGTAGAATTTGGTTCATTCTATGGTCCTTTTTCAACACAGGGATGTTCTGGAGGATGGTGTCAAAGGCCTCATTGTTGAGGGGGTTGTGTGTGGAGATGTATGGAAGAGCTTTTAGTTTCGGTTAACTTACTTTAGGGTGTCTAAGGTCCTGGGTACTGAGTTTTAGGGCACGTTGGATTCCATTGTCAATTAGTGATGCAGGGTAGTCCCTGCCTATGATTGTGTCCTTTAGTTCTTGTAGCCGTAAGTAGCAGATGTTTTTCTTGGAGACTATAGTACATATTCTCCTGGCTAAGTTGTAGGGAATATTAATTTTAACGTGTCTAGATATGCTCAATCACCTCCCTAATATGCCACTTTCTGAACAAACCCTACTAGTGACGTTCGATGTAGTCAACCTATACTCCAACATCCCCCACGACCTAGGAATAGAAGCTACCTAATTCTGGCTGGATAATTTCTACAATGAACTCCCACAACGCATCAAAAAAGAATTCGTGATAGGGGGACTCAAATTTATCTTGGAGAACAATTACTTCGTTTTCAATAACAAACCCTACAGGCAGAAATCTGGGACCGCTATGGGAACGAAAAAGCCCCCACTTATGCCAACCTAGTCATGGGATACCTGGAAATCACCCACTACACTAAAGTCCTAAACAAATTTGGAAACACCCTCCACTTACACATTGACAGGAACTGGAAGCGATATCTAGATGACTGCTTCATCCTTTGGCACGAAAACATCGAAACAATTAAAGAATTTCACACCCTTATAAATGGGCTCAACACGAATATTAACTTCACGATAGAATACAACTATCAACAACTCCCCTTCCTCGACATCCTCATTAAGATCCATAACAAAAAAATAGAAACAGACATATACTACGAGCCCACATACTCCCTCCAAGCAATATCTCCCCTTCAACTCTTGCCACCCTAGACACGTTAAAATTAATATTCCCTACAACTTAGCGAAGAGAATCTGTACTATAGTCTCCAATAAAAACATCTGCTACTTACGGCTACAAGAACTAAAGGACACACTCATAGGCAGGGACTACCCGGCATCACTAATTGACAATGGAATCCAACGTGCCCTAAAACTCAGTACCCAGGACCTTAGACCCCCTAAAGTAAATCAACCGAAACTAAAAGCTCTTCCATACATCGCCACAAACAACCCCCTCAACAATGAGGCCTTTGACACCATCCTCCAGAACATCCCTGTGTTGAAAAAGGACCATAGAATGAACCAAATCCTACGAACACACGATATCATGAAGAGCAAAAGACAATCCAAGTCAATGAAAAACATCCTAACACATGCCAAAGTCCTGCCAACCACAACAACGAAACCCACAGTAAAAAAATGCGATAGACCCAACTGTGGCATTTGCATCAACCTAATAGAGGGTTCAGAATTATATTTCAAAGAAGGACAACGTTTTATAATAAAACACAATTTCACATGTGCATCGGAAAATCTAATATATGTATTAACTTGCTCAGGTTGTCGAGAACAATACATAGGCCAGACCAAAAACAGCCTGCGCTAACGCATGACTGTCCATAGATCCCAAATTAAAATACGGGAATACAGGAACATACCACTGAGTAAACACATTGATACCTGTGCCGCCCAAAATCATCCCAACTTCAGAATCTTTCCCCTCTACAAATTTAAAGATAATGCCACCCACACCCAGCGCATCAGCAAGGAATCTTACTTCATTAACAAATACGGACCCCGTCTAAACACTTCTCCCTAAGACGAACCCACAACATACACACGTCAACATACATACCTACATCAGCACACATCTCTACCCACATATAAACACAATGACATACGTAAACACACATGCTCTATGGTGCAACACAAAAAAATATATGTGTATATATATATATATGTATGTATATGTATGTATATATATGTAGTGAATATATGTATATATATATATATATATATAGTGAATATCATTTCACACCTTTTATTGTTAAGATTTTTGATGTTCTATTAAGAGAACCGATTTTACTGAAAAATCGAATAATGTACACCATTTTACCAGGGGGAAAAAATAATGGTCCACCCACACACACACACACACATTCTCACACACACACACAAACACATATATACACAGACACACACACATACACACGCGTACATACACACACATTCTCACACACACACACACATTCTCACACCCACACACACACATTCTCACACACACACACAAACACACACACACACACACACGCACACACACTTCTCCGTATAAGACAAAAGCTGAAAAATATCTTTTGACATGCTAAAATACCCCCCACTGCTTACAGACACATTTCTACTGACCATCCCTGCTACCACGAATTACTCTGCTATATATATACACACACACACACAGAGACACACACACACACACACACACACACACTTATTTAATAACCATTTGACACACATCCCTGCTAACCAGTATCACAACATCAAACACCTCACTACTACTACTAAACACACACACACACACACATATTTGTTGTGAAAGAATCATTTCTCAGTCTTGGCGCAAAATCAATTTTTTATTCACATGACCTCTACCGACCAATCAAAATTGTTTTGGCTACAAGAATTTTTGCAAACACCAAGTAGCGCTGGAGCCACTTTTTTAACATAAAAACAGTCTTGGCGCAAAATCAGTTTTTTACATTCACATGACCTCTACCGACCAATCAAAATTGTTTTGACCACAAGAACTTTTGCAACACCAAAGTAGCGCTGGAGCCACTTTGTTAACATAAAAACAGGTAGAATTCCCAAAACTAATCAGATCAGAGCAAACAACACGGACACTCTGTCTCAAAATTATTTTTGAAAAGCATTTAGAAATGCGCAACCGGTAAAACTTAAAAACTTAAAACCACAACTGAATACTAACCCATACAATTACTAATACTCTTTTATTCCTAATTAAACCATTTTTCAACTGTGAACAATTTGTCAGCATTTTCTATTCCGTTTACCTATATATAATAACTTGTGTGTTACACCTCTATTCTTTTAACTATATATATATATATATATATACGATATATCAGTTATAAATATTTACTCGTTGTTAACCCAACAATTTAAATAAAACTTTGCATATATATATATATATATATATATATATATATATATATATATATGTGTGTGTGTATGTGTATGTATATGTGTGTATATATATATATATATATATATATATATATATATATATATATATATATATATATATATATATATATATATATATATATATATATATATAGTCGCGTGCGTGCGTATGATTAGATGTACATGTACGTGTATATATATATATATGTGCTTCGTGTCTCTGTATGCGCGCCTTTGTATGTATGTACGCATGTATGTGCTTTTATCTGAACGTATTTATATATATATTTATACATATATATATATGTGTATGTACGAACCGATGTGTTTTCTATTTTTTCTAGTGTTACTTTATAATTGATAAACCGTCCTTCTTACTTTCTCTTTGATTTAATTTTTTTATTTTCTAATATTTTTTTATTCTTTTATTTTTTTATTTTTTCATTTTCATAATTTATATTTTTTATATATGTATCGACCTTCAGCCTCACACTGCTTTGACTGATATACTCCCTTCCCTGTATATATCACTTGCATGTATGTGGTTGCGCGCGTGTGTGTTTATACGCGTGCTTTCATAATTGTATGTGTATATATTTCAATCCATAGTACCTGAGTCTGGATGTACGTTAACTCTATTATCTTACAATTTCTTTTTTCAACATATATTATATACGGATTTGTGGTCACACATACACTGATATGCTTGCCCTCATGTATGTACTTACGCACACATTTTTTCACTATACACATGCATTTGTACATACACACATATGTACATATGAGTGCATATACAAACATTTATACACATACCCTAATTATATTTCCTTATTTTATTTTTATATATCTCTTGCATTACTTTTATTTATATATATATTTTTTTGCCCGTTAAACTTTTGCCTTTCTTGGGGAGATTTTTAAAATATTTTACTATGTTTTAAATTACCTTGTCGGACGAACGAATGAGGAGGTTTCTTGTATTCGTCTTTTTCGGGAAACCTCTGGTAATGAGGTAACTATATTGTATTGTCTATTATACATTATATATATATATATATAAATAAAATTGCTGGCCTTGTGCCTATAGTAAAAATCATCATTATTATTATTGCAGTATCTGTAGAGAATCGAATGCCAGGCTTCGCATCATAGTGTTGTTTGAATTCAAATACACCTAAGTTAACTTTGCCTTTCATCCTTACGGGGTCGATAAAATAAAGTACCAGTCACGCACTGGGTGGATTTAATTGACTTTACTCTCCCCCCAAAAAATGTTTGGCCTTGTGACTATATAAGAAACCATTATTATAGGTGGATTGGCAGTATCGGTAGAGAGTCGGACGCCATGCTTTCCAGCATAGTTACGTGCCTTTACGGTCTGAGTTGAAATCCCGCCGAGGTTAACTTTGCCTTTTATCCTTACGGGGTCGATAAAATAAAGTACCAGTAATACACTGGTATAATTGCTGGCCTTGTGCCAAAAGTAGAAACAATTATTATTATCATCGCTCTGTTATGCAGTTCAGATGAATGTCTGCTAAGTCGTAACGAGGATCTTAGACAGAAAAAAACTTTCCAAAAAACGTGTGCTGTACCTAGCAAAGCCACATTTTGTTTGACACTCATCCTTTTATGGTATTCCCAATCGCTTTAAGATGTTTTGAAGTTTTATTAGGATAGACCAAAATGCCCCGATCACAACTGGTGTCACTTTCACATTCCCCTCTTACACTCCAGACTTAGACTTGTCATCTGTGATATTTTCAATATTTTCAGGTGATATTTTCAATATTTTCGATCTCCTTACTCGCCGTATTTGTGCTATTTGGCATGGCCACGTCTGTGGTCTGACAGTATTTGTCTTTCTTGTTCAGTCGGTGATGCTCAATTACACTATCAGTTTGAAAATCATAATCTCAGTATATCGTTGATTTAGCATTTTTCTTCATTACTTTACAAAACACATGCTCTTACCAATTATCTATTGCTTCATATTATTATTATCATTATCATTATTACTATTATTGTTAGTAGTAGTAGTAGTAGTAGTAGTAGTAGTAGTAGTAGTAGTAGTAGTAGTAGTAGTAGTAGTAGTAGTATTAGTAGTAGTAGTATTTTAGTGACAACCTAATTTTAGAGCCTGATAAAATTAATTTTATTATTCCATCAGTTGCTCA
>OZ024746.1:55113341-55158341 GCA_964016885.1 Eledone cirrhosa
ATGTCAACATTTTGCTTCAAATGATATTATAGGCTTCTTAAATTCTGCTAAACTGATGGTGGGTAATATGCTAAAACTTATTTCGAAAATCATCTACATAATAAACTTTAAAGTTCTTGACAGCCTTTATCCATTTTATACGTTTAACCTTTCATTCATAAGTCTGGGGCCATGGTTTCGCGCCACCATCAAGTCATTTTGTCTTTTATATCGACCTTAGTATTTACTTTGTTCTGAAGTTTGTTGCTCATTATAACTATATTTTTATCGAAAGGCAGATTTATGGGACATAAACAAACATACACACACACACACACACACACACACACATATATATATATATATATATATATATATTTATATATATATGAAAAAGTTTTATTTAAAATTGTTGGGTTACAACGAGTAAATATTTTATAACTGATATAAAAGCACTCAACAGTTTTTGGAGTAGGTTTACGATATTAAACAATATTATATGTGTCTCAGATTTTGCTTATAGACCTAAGAATTTTTAAACTAAGCATGGGGTCATTTTTTTCACACATGATGGATATGTGTCTCATTCATGAATACTGATATTTACATTATAATACCTAATTCATAAAAATTGATAATTCAAATGGATGAGACATAATATATTTTTAATATATTTTAAATATACCATCTTTCTTTCTTTTTCTCCTCTACACTGGACGTGATTTATGTGTCGGCTATTTTAACTGTATCCCTTCCCTCCTTAACCTCTCACTTGTACGCTGATCATCTGTCCCCAAGCTGCCTACTATTTTTTCACTTCCTCAATATATTTCTCTCTCCCATATCTCCTTCTCTCTCTTTCTCGCTCTGTTGTTTTTCTTTACATACATCTCTTCATCTTCTTCTTTTTATCTTCGTTTTTCTTCGTCTTTCTCTCTCTATAACTGTCCTTAACAGTTTCACTACCAAATCAACTTTTTAAATGGAAGTTGCATTATTCTAAGGTATGTCAAAATTATTTATAAAACAGCTTATATATTGTATTTTGTCTGAGGAAGGCATACCATATTTTTAATATGATATCCCAGAAATATATATAACGAAATAAATATGGTTTTATAAATATAGTTTCTATTTGTTTAATATCGTATATATATATATAAATATATATATATATATATATATATATATATATATATATATATATATATATATATATATATATATATATATATACATACACAACGAGATTCTCTAAATTTAATTAATAGCAGATAACACCCAGTATGTTACGATTCAGTGTGCATGAACCGGAAACCTCGGTACCGAGAAACCAACATTTTAGTCTCACATACAATACTCTGAAATAAAGGGAAATATCTAGGCAGCCATTCATTTATTTATTCAGGAATCCAGCTATTATATGGGTAGACATTGGAATTTCCTCCGTTACTCCCATCTAATCATTTGTGTCTTCATAATTGAGCATTAAATAGTGTGCTTCTATAACATGCTTACAATACTCTATCAATTTATATATATATATATATATATATATATATATATATATATATATATATATATATATATATATATATATTTCAGTATATGTTGGTTGTTTACCGACACCTCAGTATGCAGATTTGAGCACTATACGAAGCACGCAGGTTGGTTTGTTTACTCCGGAGTAATGTAAAATAAGTAAGTCAAACATGTAAAATTTGGCTTCGTTTATTATACGGATTGCCTGAAGAGGTCACATGCATTGATGGCTGTCACCGAAATATATATAGCAGTAAATTTATAATTTATAATAAACGAAGCCAAATTGTACATGTTTGACTTACTTATTATATATATTTATATATATATATATATATATATATATATATATATATATATATATATATATAGGTGGAGGCATGTTGCCTAGTGGTTAGGTTGTTGTGGTGTGTTCTTGAGCAAAACACTTCATTTTACGTTGCTCCAGTATCCTCAGCTGAAAATGAGTACTAGCAATAGCAGGGGTTTAATCCTGCGATGGACTGGCGTCCTGTCCAGGGGTAAATCTCGTACTCTCTGTCGCTTAACGCAATGGAACGGGAAAAACACCCGCCAAATGAGCCTTCTGATTTTAGTCTTTATATATATATATATATATA
Organism: Eledone cirrhosa; assembly: GCA_964016885.1. NCBI lineage: Eukaryota > Metazoa > Mollusca > Cephalopoda > Octopoda > Eledonidae > Eledone > Eledone cirrhosa. Next base: position 55,115,483 of record OZ024746.1, read on the forward strand.
TATATGGGTGTCTGTGTGTGGTGATAATGAAGTTGACATGTGAGTGTGGGGTGGTGCTCTAACTGGGAGGAAACCTGTGATGAGTCCAAATAAGAAGTAAAGGGAAAATAAACCTGCATAATAAGTTTACAATCATGACCTGAATGAAATTGAAATGGATGACAACATATTATTATTTGACCATCTAATTATTTGTAATATGTACACGCGTCTATCTCTCTCCCCTTCTCTCTCTCTCCATCTCTCTCTATTCCTCTTTCTCTCTCCCTCTCTCTCTATATATATATACACATATATATATATATATATATATATATATATATATATATATATATATATATAGTATATATATATATATATAGTATATATATATATATAGTATATATATATATAGTATATATATATATATATATAGTATATATATATATATAGTATATATATATATATAATATATATATATAGTATATATATATATATATAGTATATATATATATATATATATATATATATATATAGTATATATATATATATATATAGTATATATATTTATATATAGTATATATATATATATATATATATGGTATATATATATATATAGTATATATATATATATATATATATATATATATATATATATATATATATAGTATATATATATATATATATATAGTATATTGTTATACTTTGGGAGGGTCATGTTGCCAATAAGAAACACACGCACCAGTTGCTTTCAACACACGATTTCAGATAAAGAATCTTGCTAAACAAATTCAGAAACGAAATATATATATATATATATATATATATATATATATATATATATATATATATAGTAATAATAATAAATTTGAAGATAAAATCAAAGCGGTCTCGAAAAGGATAAATATATATCAAATATATATGAACCGTAGAGCAAATATGAACGCAGAAGTGAATATTTCAAAAAACGTTGCAATCGAAGGAAGACAGGAAGACGATACTTTGGTTCGTGGAAACGTTACCTGGCTAAGTACGGTAAAAAACGAATATAATACGTAATTATTTGGAGCGGTGAAAAACAATTACACGCAAAGACAAAAGCACGTTTATGGTATAAAAGAAGTCTTAGACAAATATTCTATTTGGTGGTTCATATAGACATTCTCAGGCAATGAACGAAAAAAAACGTCATATGTGGAGCGGTGAGAACAATTGCACGCAAAGACAAAACCACGTAAGTGGTATAACTGCAGTCGTAGACTAAAATTCTAACTAGGAAACCGAATGATTCTCGGCTTCAGAGTTAAGAATAAAGTAAATAAAATACAGAGGTAATTGAAATAAATACAAACACGCATCCATATACGTACATTCAGAAGAATACGCGAAAACACTAGCCATAGGTATAAAATACACGCACGTACAAAAAAAAAACAAAAAAAAAATCCCACATGCTCATACAGAACCCACTAACGTCTGTACCCGCACGCATACGAATGTATACACCAAACGCACACACAAATATATATAAAAATATATATATTAATACATATAAATATGTGTGTATGTGTGTGCGTGTATACATATAATTAAATAAACGTATATAAATAAATAAATACGTATATAACAAGCGCACACACATACCTACATGTAAATACACATATGTTCGGAGACGTATGTCAACCAAAAAACGAAGTACACATATACACACACCCTACATACGTACTAACCCGCATACTCACACAGACGCAAAACTCACGTATACACATAATCAAAAGCAAATGTACCAGAATATATAATATATACGCCATAACACATACATTCAAATATACGTACGAGGAATTATACGTACCTTCATAAAACATACAGGTAATATATACTTACCTATACAAATAAGTAATGGTATAAACATAACATATACTTCGCTACCACATCAAGACGTTAAATATCCGCGTATAGTTCGTACTATCCGTTAGTGTATAATGTGGGGCTGTAATACGGGAAAGTTTTGTGCAATTTATGTTTACTAGCCGAAATTGCCTCAGATTTTTTGTTTAAGATGTGGTCTTTGGCGTAGAGTATTTCCAGAGCCTCAGCGGCGCAGAGGTCACGTGGTCTTTTCTTTGCGTTATGCGATCTAGCCCTAGCAAGGATCTCCCAGTGTAACTTATATTGGGTATAGTCTTTTAGACTCCAGATATAAGCTGAAAGTGACGTCATATACCTTCTGAAAGGGTAACGAAAAGAATGGGTATGCATGTAAAGACGCTGGTTGAATCTATTGGCGGGTAACCCTATGTAGGCCCTACGGGACGTGGGTGTTTCAACCTTACATTTGTAGACAAAGTTACTAGAGAGGCATTTCCCGGATAGGAGGAAGTCAACCCGATTCCTACAATTACAGTTAGTATTAACTACATGGTTGCACGTGTTCCTACGGCTAGGGAGTTTAGCTAAATTTGAAGCTGTGATATTATGTGTAAGGTTAGGAGTCGTAGAGTAAGAAATTTTAATAGTATTTCTATTAAAAATGTTACTATACTTATGTGTAGGGGGAAAATGCACGATAATAAGGGAGAGAAAGATCTTAGCTAATGGTGTGGCCACCTCCATATTATATGGTGGGTTATACCATATAATGCGTCGGGATCTATTACTTCTAGGTCTATTCTCGTACTCTGCATATGCTACCTTATCGACAAATCCACTCTGAGCAAGATCTTCATTGTAATATGTGGAATGGTCGTTGAAAATATGCTCGTTAGTACATAGATTGGAAAGCCTCAAAGAAACGTTTCTTACCAGGTTCTTGGTTATGCTGGCAGGAGGTTTAGAAAGCTTAATTATGTAATTAAGCGTATTATTCGGCTTCTATACGGGTAAAGAAAGCCATTCGATAAAATGAGGGTAACGTTGAGATAATTAACGACAGAGAGGTTGGCCTCAACCTGTATGGAGAGGTTGAAGCCTTTAAAGAAGGCTGTGAGTTCTTTTCTGAACCTGTCGCAAGCACGAGGTTCGCACTTAGTCATGGTCAAAAGACCATCGTCACGGTACAAACCACCGCCCGCGTTGGGGAATTAGTTCTTGATAGAGAAAAGAAGGAAAAGGCCAATAAGATCAGTAACCTCCGCAGAGTCACCGGCACCCATACTCACGTCGAATGGGGTACTATTGGATTTTTTAATCCAAATAGAGTTTTCAAAATTAATCACCGACTTTCGGGCATTAAGGATGACATCAACTTCGAAATCCTTAACCACTGTGAGTGTTTTAGCGAAATTGATAGCTCTAAGGAGAAGTGGTAAAGTGATGGAGGACTAGTAATTGTTGATGTCGAATTGGATAAAACGGCAATGTTCCTTGTTACATATGCCGTTGAACCAATCAATCACCGCGAAAGAATTGTTCCACAGTGCCAGAGGGGCCAAACTTCTAATTTCAGGTATAATTCTATCAATAATCGTTTTACTAAATCTACCTAAATCGGACTTCGTAGGGTTAATAAGCTGAATAGAAGGGTTGTTCGGAAAATTGGATTTGTGATCCTTCAGGGTAAAGTGGGGAGAAATAGGGTCCAGAGGTTCAGTCCGGTCCAGGATGTTGAGAGCAGGGGTGATTTTAAAGCCAGCATCGTTGATTTCATTAATGACGTTCCGATTAGTTTTACGGTAATCCGTAGTTACAGCATTATGTAGCAGTTGATGGTAAGTACTGCGCTCCACTTGATATAGATTGCCAGTTTTGTCGGAATGGATGTACACGGCATTAGAATCCTTAATAGAACGAATTCTATTCATCAGGTCCAGCTGGAAGGAATTGCTCCTAATCCGAAATTTGATACTCCGCATGAGTTCCAAAAACTCCTGATACAGAAAACAGATGCGTTCATTAAAAGGTTGCTTTGGCGTGCCTTTTATTGCGATAATCAGCGAAAAGCAGACAACAAACATAATAAATTTGGATTTAAAACCTATAATAACCCTCCGAGTAACCTAGGATTGCTACCCATCGAAAATATAGTCTTGGAACTCATACGGAGTATCAAATTTCGGAATAGGAGTAATTCCTTCCAGCAGGACCTGATCAATATAATTGGTTCTATTAAGGATTCTAATGCCGTGCACGTCCATTCCGACAAAACTGGCAATCTATATCAAGTGGAGCTTACTGATTCTGCGGAGGTTACTGATCTTATCGGCCTTTTCCTTCTTTTCTCTATCAAGGAAGAATTCCCCAGCGTGGGCGGTGGTTTGTACCGTGATGATGGTCTTTTGACCATGACTAAGTGCGGCCCACGTGCTTGCGACATGTTCAGAAAAGAACTCACAGCCTTCTTTAAAGGCTTCAACCTCTCCATAGAGGTTGATGCCAACCTCTCTGTCATTAATTACGTCGAAGTTACCCTCAATTTATCGAATGGCTTTCATTACCGGTATAGAAAGCCGAATGATACGCTTAATTACATAAGTAAGCTTTCTAAACCTCCTGCCAGCATAACCAAAAACCTTATAAGAAACGTTTCTTTGAGGCTTTCCCATCTATGTACTAACGAGCATATTTTCAACGACCATTCCACATATTACAATGAAGCTCTTGCTCGGAGTGGATTTGTCGATAAGGTAGCATATGCAGAGTACTAGAATAGACCTATAAGAAATAGATCCCGACGCATTATATGGTATAACCCACCATATAATATGGAGGTGGCCACACCATTAACTAAGATCTTTCTCTCCCTTATTATCGTGCATTTTCACCCTACACATAAATACAGTAACATTTTTTAATAGAAATACTATTAAAATTTCTTACTCTACGACTCCTAACCTTGCACATAACATCACAGCTTCAAAATTAGCTAAACTACCTAGCCGTAGGAACACGTGCAACCCTGTAGTTAGTACTAACTGTAATTGTAGAAATCGGCTTCACTGCCCCTATCCGGGAAATGCCTCTTTAGTAACATTGTCTACAAATGTGAGGTTGAAACACCCCCGTCCCGTAGGGCCTACATAGGGTTACCCGCCAATAGATTCAACCAGCGTCTTTACATGCATACCCATTCTTTTCGTTACTCTTTCAGAAGGAATATGACGTCACTTTCAGCTTATATCTGGAGTCTAAAAGACAACCATACCCAATATAAGTTACACTGGGAGATCCTTGCTTGGGCTAGATCGTATAACGGAAATAAAAGACCATGTGACCTGTATGTTTTATGAAGGTACGTATACTTCCTCGTACGTATATTTGAATGTATGTGTTATGGCGTATATATTATATATTCTGGTACATTTGCTTTTGATTATGTGTATACGTGAGTTTTGCGTCTGTGTGAGTATGCGGGTTCGTACGTATGTAGGGTTTGTGTATATGTGTACTTCGTGTTTTGGTTGACGTGCGTCTCCGAACATATGTGTATTTACATGTAGGTATGTGTGTGCGCTTGTTATATACGTATTTATTTATTTATATACGTTTATTTAATTATATCTATACACGCACACACACACAAATATATATGTTTTAATATATATATTCTATATATATTTTTGTGTTTATAAATTCGTATGCGTGCGGGTACAGGCGTCGTTGAGTGTGTTCTGTATGTGCCTGTGGGTTTTCTTGTTGTACTTACGTGTATTTGTATACCTATGTATAGTGTTTTCGCGTATGCTTGTGTATGTACGTATATGGATGCGTGTTTGTATTTATTTCAATTACCTCTGTATTTTATTTACTTTATTCTTAACTCTGAAGCCGAGAATCATTCGGTTTATTAGTTAGAATTTTAGTCTACGACTTCAGTTATACTGTTTACGTGGTTTTGTCTTTGCGTGCTATTGTTCTCCCCGGTCCACATAAGACGTATTATCTTCGTTTTTTCCGTTCATTGCCTGAGAACGTCTCTATGAACCACCTAATAGAATATTTGCCTACGACTTCTTTTATACCATGAACGTGGTTTTGTCCTTGCGTGTAATTGTTTTTCACCGCTCCGAATAATGACGCATTATATTCGTTTTTCCCGTTCTTTGCCAGGGAACGTTTCCTCAAACCAAAGTATCGTCTACCTGTTTTCCTCCGGTTGCAACGTTTCTTGAAATGTTCACTTCTGCGTTCACATATTGACTTTATTAATTTCAGAAGATCCCGTCTAGGGTAGTAAGCAGCGAATCTTTGCTTAAACTTTAATTTATTATTTTAATATATATATATATATAATTTTAGCGAGATCGTATATCGGCTGTGTTCAAAAACAAAGCGAAACGCAATTTTTGAGATTTGCGGCAATCGCTCAATGGAATAAATGAAGACAAGAAGAGCAATTAACATACGTTATATATATATACAAAATGGCGTAGGACAGAACAGAGAAAAGAATCCCCAGTCACTGAAGAGGTCACAGAATGTGTGACGAAAGAACTTTGACAATATATAAACAACTATCTGGTTGTGGAGCCAACCAACCAACCAGAAATTTATAAATTCCTAAATTTATAAATTTATTATAATAAATTGAAGTGAAAGCAACTGGTGCGTGTGTTTCTTATTGGCAACATGACCCTCCCAAAGTATATATATATATATATATATATATATATATATATAGAGAGAGAGAGAGAGAGATAGCCATATACAATTTTACTCATTCATTTATTGCCAGTGATATCAAATTGGCAACCACAAATGCGGTAGTTTGCACCTATGAAATAATTGTTAATGGTTGACCAAGTCAAACTGTTATTATATATCATCCAAATTTCCACTGTATATAATGGTGCTGACTGCTCATTTCCTTTGTTTGTACGCGCCTATGTATGTATATATGTGGGCGTGTGTGTGCATATACATGCACATCTAACTCTCCGTCCATGCATCGATTTAGATAGCTAGCTATATTTATTTTTATTTTTTTATCTATCCATGCATCTATCTATCAATGCATCTATCTATCTATCTATATATCTAAACATTCATGTATATATATATATGTATATATATATATATATATATATATATATATATATATATATATATATATATATATATATATACTAACTCGTTTCTCCTCTGCTACAGAAATCAGTATTTTCATGAGAGATGATGAGAGATGGCAACGTTTTCTCTATAACTTAAATTACTATATATTTCGGTTACTATGACCACTTCCACATTTATATATCATATCCGTGCGACAAGATGATTTATTCACTGTACGAAGGAAAGCACCATATGTATATATAGGTCAGTCATACTACAATTTATTATTTTATTCTTGTAATAATTTACTGGTTTCGCTCATTTGACTGTAATTATGTTGGGCATCTGCCTTCATTGAATATAGTCGAATGTAATCGATCGTATTACATATTTTCAAGTCTGGAACTTATTTTACTGATATCGTTTTGTCGAATCGCTAAGTTACAGAATATAACTAACGACACAAACATAAACAGGGGCAGGGCCAACATCTCAGACACCGCCAACACACACACACTGTGGCGACGAATTGACCTAGTCGTTAGAACGTCAGAATGGATGCTTTACGTTATTCGGTCCAGCTCTCTGCTCTTCGACTTAAAATCGCGCCGAGGTCACCTTTGCCTTTCATCATTCCGAGGTCGATATATCACTTTCTCATTTCCTCTCTTTCACTTTTCTATTTCTGTGGAAGAAATCTGCTGTACTCAGGTCTGGAGATAGATGGGCACTGCCGGGCTTAAAATGTCCAAGAAACGCCATATTTCTAAACGGCGCCCCTACGACTCTATCAGGAGTTATGGGACTATGCATACATATATGATGGTCTTCGCATCTAGTATTCATTTTGCCGATCTCCTTTTCTTTAATGTCTACGTTACGGTACATACACACAGATAAACTCAGGCACAGATGCACGCATATACAATTATATATATGTGTCACTATGCGTGCCATGTTTGTTCAGTGCTTTATCTCTAAACGTCAGCAAGTATACTGTCACCAATGTCTAAACAGACAGGCTCCTAGTGTGACATGAAACAGGTTGGTCTGAGGCTTATTTTAATACCATAATTCAAAGCTGACTGCGAGGAAAACACACTGAAATGTGGTGACCTGAGAACGTATGGTATGTCATGCAATTATTACTATTTTCTATACTGTCTACTCTGATCAGGAAGAGAATTACAAATATATATTCTTATTCTGGCGGTTTGTGTTGCTCACAGCCGTCTTTGTGAACCTATTCAACCATGACTGGCATCTGTCACACTTGTATAAAACATCTTAGATCTATACAGACATGTCTCATTTATCTCGATATGTTTCTTTAGATTCCCCAGTTCCCATCAGCTCACACTAATAATGAAAACCCACCACCACCCAAACTTAAATGAATTCGTTTTAATAGTCGTTTTTCTCTGACAACTTTCAACTTTGACTTGAACGAAAATTTTAGATTTCGGTATATTTTGCAGTCAGTAAAAACATCAAACAAACTGTAAGGTTTATAGCATTTTGTCTGCTTGCCTCTGAATGTATTGACTATATGAGACACACACGAACGTCTTCTTCAATCAGTGAGATCGTCGGCAAAGTCAATAGAAATATATAGCTTATGTTCTTAAATTGATAAAAGAGATGTGATGGTTGTGTTTGCCGCTATAAAGTAAGTCAATGACCCAAATAAAATCACATCAGCTTGTACTGCAGTTAGTCAACGTGAGAGAAATAATATGAACGAACATAACGATTTATAGACGAGAGATATTTTATTTTATATTTATTTATTTATTTATTTATTCTTTCATTTATTTATTGTTTTCTTATCCAGAAATATAGTTTTACTAATGGTTAACACATAAAAGAAACGAAAGTAACAATTTGTTTTGAAATATCATATTAATATGACATAAGGTTGACATCTTGTGTGTTATATATTCACCCACGTCTTTGTGACAGACCGACTTCAAAGGAACCAACGACGATAAGTGTTTCCAAAGATAAAATGGACGATAGAGTTATAAAAATATTGATTTCTTAATTTCTTACGAAGCTTTATCCATTAAAGTTATGTTGTATTGGAATCAGGAAGTTGTGGTGTTAATGACCTATTACTAGAGAATTTCCCACGGAAACAGTTCTAGACATTACAAAATAATATCGACCAGTTTTATTTCGTTTCCAATATTTTGTCCGATATAGCAGGAGAAGGGGGATTGTTATATCCATAGATTGTGTAGAAAGTCCAAAACCTGTCGACGCCATACATTCTATAAACAATTCCAGCAGTGCTTGAATTCATTCAGGAAGGAGGATTATATTTATATACATAGACTCTTTTGAAGGGTCAGGTTGATGATGATAATTAAGAAATGACGATGGGTTGCTATATCAATAGACTGTGTAGAAATTCCAGGAATTCTGATCTCCGATAAGGGAGTGAATTTTATTTCTATAGCATTTGTATAAATTCCAGAAGTGCTCATCCCTAATAAGAAAGAATTACTATGCTCACATATTTTCTAAGACATCCAATAGTGCTGAGGATATATAAACTCTTAAGAAATGCAGGACTCTTGAGGTCAATATAGTTGATATTTTCCTTCTAAGTTATGAAGCCAAACATACTGAAACCGGCCATGGATCTAGGATATGAAACTAAAAACTGATACTTTACCACGGTGGATTGTCTGTATCGGTAGAATCGGACTTGTCTGTATCGGTAGAATCGGACTTGTCTGTATCGGTAGAATCGGACGCCATGCTTTTCAGCATAGAGTTACGGCCCTTTACGATCTGACTTCAAATCCCGCCGAGGTTACCTTTGATTTCATTCTTACGGAGTTGATGAAATAACGCACCAGTAACGTACTGGATCAATTTAATCGACTTTCCCCTCCTCCCAAATTATTGGCCTTGTGGCTATAGTAGAAATCATTATTAAACCACAGGGCGGTGGATTGGCAGTATCGATAGAGGGTCGGACGCCATGCTTTGACGCATAGAGTTACGGCCCTTGCCATTCTGAGTTCAAATCCCGCCGGGGTTAACTTTATCTTTCATCCTTACGGGGTCGATGAAATAAAGTACCAGTAATGAACTGGGTAATTGCTGGCCTTGTGCCAAAAGTAGAAACAATTATTAAACCACTTTAAATTATTTATTATTTTCGAATTTATTAAAACATTATAATCTTTCATTATGGTATCGTAATTCTTTAAAGATTCTCGGATAAATCATGTAGACACACGTGGCACAAATACATTGGGGGCAGATAGTGGCAGAGTTTATTGAAAGGACGGTTTTGTGGATATGATGTATGTTTTAACATGTTTAATCAGAGATGAAAGGGCTTCCAAGATTGATGAAGCTATAGGAGGAAGGGAGGTCTCCAAAAGAGTAGAACCTGTTGCGAATATTTACAGCAAATTTGGACTTCGCTAACGTCAATCCCGAATCAGTTGATAGAGTTAATCCAGGTAATGAGATATGCGTAACAATTTATTAACTATTTAAATTTGATTTACTTATAGAACGTGAAAGCTATAATATACGAGTGCTTTAAATATTGAATACATATAAAAATAAGGCTAGCATTTTAAGGAAGACGTTAGAATTGCGGATGCCGTGACAGATATATTACACGTCATGCTGTATTTTGAGATAATGTTTTAATGAAGGATTCTTTTCCTGGCGCCCACCATTTCAGTTGTATATTACGACACGCAGGGACACATATTTAGTATAATTAGAGAAATAATATTATGCTTTTATTTTTATTTTAAAATACGTATTACTCTACTTTCAATAATGTGTAGGAAAATTGTTTTCACATTAAAAAAAGATTGAAAATCTGTCGTGGAAAATATATTTAACGAAGAGAGTTCGTCGAAGGACGATTGCTTCCATACAACTTTTGTCTGGATACCAATGTTTACTCTTTTATCTCTTCGAATCTCTACTCCCTCCCTCTCCCTCTCCCCTCTATCTATCTATCTATCTCTCTAACTATCTATCTATCTATCTCTCTCTCTCTTGCTCTCTCTCTATTTCTCTCTCTCTCTCTCTCTCTCTCTCTCCCTCTACACACACACATATATATATATATATATACAAACACACGCACACACACATACACTCCCACACACCGAAAATAAACAATCAAGGCGTTATGAAGATTTGAATTTATTATATAACTGTAACCACAGTCGATTGCCCTGTAGATTGAAAGGAACCATGCAGCTACTACTAGATATTTACTTCCATACCCCTAATATTTCGGCTGGGTGCTTTAAGCCACGCGTTGTAGGCGTTGCAATTATCAATATCAGTGCTTGTGATATATACACTTACTAAGATATATATATATATATGTACATATATGCGCATGTATGTACATATGTTTGAGTATGCTTGTGTATATATATATATATATATATATATATATATATATATATATATATATTTATATTCATAGGTGCGTTGACAAAGAGCAAGGGGGTGTATAGAGGGAAGGAGGGTGTGAGAGCACAAACAAATAGACAAGTACATATTACTGCCTGATAGTGATTCTCTTTATTATATTATGATCGTCGATCGTCGTCCTTGGTAACGTTTATCGATTTATCTTTATGCATAGAATTGTATATGGGAAAAACTATTGCAAGCAGGTTTACAATCGTGTGTAGCGTAACAGCTATTCGATCAAAGGCGATCTCCAATCGTTTATCGTAGCAGTAATTCATGAAAGGTCTTTTTTTTATAATTAGCCTGATCATTTATTGGATCTATAAAGTTGACAGACGACCAACAGCATCTTATCAATTATTCCTGCCATCTATGTACACATGAAAAGAAGGAAGGAAAAGCATCAATTGCCTGTGTTCTATTTGTTTGTTTTTTCTACAGTTTTGTTTTGTTATGGTATCACTATTGTTTCGCATTTATTCAAAGTCGCTTTTTATGCTTGTTTGATTTACATATGAGTATATGTGTGTAAGCATTCATGTATATATATATATATATATATATATATATATATATATATATATATATATATATATATATGGGTATGTCTGTGAGTATATATATGTACACACATATATTTATATATATATATATATATATATATGTATATATATATGTATATATATATATATATATATATATATATATATATATATATATATATATATATATATATATATATATATATATATATATATATATATAGGGCTTATCAACTTAAAATGTTTGTCCTCATTCTCTTTGTTTTACTAAATTATCACCAATGGATCTGTCATTATAATACATTTCCTCGTGGTTTCGAGTGCAGTTACACTGCGCAGCTCAAAGGGACATTGTTTTCTAATATAGCCTCGGTTTGAACATTGCCTAGCCCGTAAAATTTAGTATATTGAAACTGCAGGAGACAGTAATATGTGTATGTAGACGTGTGTGTTTGTGTGTGTGTCCGTGCATATGCATTCATGTTTATATTTAGAGCTCATTGCGAAACGGTTTAACAAAAACAAATCGATAATTAAGTAACAGACTTTGAAAAGTAAAAATTGGGCTCGATATTGTCGTCAATCCACATTTAAGGCTCTATTGAAGCACGACCGCAGTCTAATTATTGAAACCAGATCGAGAATATCAATAAAAAATAAAATGCATTTTACCTTCACAGCCCAATTAAATTGTTGGGTTTGATCAAAACTTTCTCACATATATATATATCAAATGTTACTTGACAATGTAATTTCGTAATTAGTGTTAGCTCATTAAATACTGGGCATTAAATACTACCTGTCTTGTAGTTTCGTAATAATATAAAACTCTCTGACAATCAAAAATCACGATCTTATGATAGTGAGTCAACAACCTAATGGTCAGATGGTTAGGCTCTCTATTTTCATTCATTTATACCCTAGTCGTATTTATTACTAAGGGTAGCATATTATCTAAACGTTTCCAATCTATGTTCCTTACATCAAACGAGTTTGCCTTATTTTTTGCCGTTGTTGGCATAGACGTACGAGTTAAGAGATTCGCTTCGGAACTGCCGGCTGTTACCTAACATACAGTATGGCAGTTACCTAACATTCAATGAGGCCACAATTTGAGAAGAATATATTGTCTTCCTACACCTCAATTATTTTGGGAAATATTATTCATAGAATTCATACCAAAATCGAAATAATGTTTAAATCAACTTATCATTCATTGGATGTTTTACTGTTTACTTCTTATAGTAAAACATTTTGATGTTTGGTTCTAATATTTAGGTATTCTTTCGAATGTTTTGGTTCTTTGAGGAGGTGAGACTTGTGAACACTCGAATAAAGGACCTACTCTTGATCCTTCAGCACCTTGAAAATCAAAGGAGACCATTGTGATTACTAGATTTCAAAATTCGCTGAGAATGGACATAATTTAATACGGCATGACATTTTTGTCCGGTGCTGTACCGATTCTGATATCCCATACACGACGAATAATAGCTAAATTCCCATCTATGATGAAAATAATAATAATAATATCATTTAAAACAATAATAATAACGATAATAAACAATATATTTGTTCTTAATTGGTAAGAAAGGTTCCAGGTTTTGAATATAATACAAGTAGCATAAACAGCACAAAGTGGATTTTTGATCGACTAAAAGGATAGAAAAATCATAAAGGAAAACAGGAGATGTGAAAATAATAATAAAAGCTACAAAAATATTATAGTAATACAAGCAATAAAATAAATAGAAATGTCAACGAGGAAAATTGTCCAATAGAAGAGGGCGACACCAGAGGCTAATTCTTGTGAAAATTCCAGCACTAACGCTAACATTAAATTTTTCGCAGTAAGGGCATTGAAATCCTCTCTCCAGGTTTCTTTCCTAGTGTTTAGAAAAGGTATAATCAAAGTAGACCCATTCAGCTTTGTCAAATTTGCTGCTGTTATCAACGACAATAATCACAAGGCAACAACAACAATAGTAAGGATATTGTAGATCTGATTCGCTGTCTAAATATGAGTATTATCTTGTGAAGTGCCATTTGAAAGTAAAGCATTTCATAACATCATAGAGAAAACCCGAATAAACTCTGTCGCATCAAGGACATTGGAAGTGTCCTTTCCCGGGTTTGTTCTCTCTTGTCTAGAAAATAAGTAAAGCCAGTGTAAGCCCATTGAACCTTGTCAGTCCTTCCACTAACAACGATACAAACAACAACCAATAATAATAACAACAACATAAAGAACAACAGCTACAACAATAATAATATTAATAATAATTATATTGAATGCTTGAATTTCTGTCTAAAGATGAGTAGTATCTTGTGATGTACCATTTGAAAGTAAAACAATTCATAACGCCATATTGTTTTCGCCCTTTACATCCGTTATGCAGTGCACAGATTTTTTTTTCTAATGCATTCTTTTTTTTTTTGCTTTCTTTTGTACTTTCTTTGTTGTCGGTTTGTTGCTTCTTTTTACCTGCAACTACCACCATCGCCTCCACCACCTTTCCTCTCTTCATTTTTTCTCCTCCTCTACCCCCAGTATCTACTTCATCTTCATTATTCTACTTCTTTACCTTCCCGTCATCCTACTCCTCTCTCATCCTATTCTATTATCTTCTCTTAAGATGCCCTGCCAAAATAATCGATGTGAATTTTTCCCCATTTGTTTACCACGTCAATAATGTTCTATTGAAATAAAACATTATGACATCTACTGAATGAGTTTGGATCGCTTCTTACCATCAAAATCTATATGAAGGAAAAATATTAAAAAGCAACAAAAAATACTAAAAACGGGAAATAACAAAAAGAACATCAACACAATGCAAACAAAAATAAGAAACAAGAACAAGCCCCTCACGTACAAATATATAAACAAATATAACAAAGACATAGTAAATTTGTAAAAATAAAAATAAGACATGAAAGAATAAGACATGAAAAATACAGAAAACAATATGAATGAAAATATGAAGGAAAGAAAGAAAAAGAGATTATGAAAAAGAACGAAGTTTAGAAGCAAGCTTTAGGCTGTTCTATTGTACTGACTCAGTACAATACATAACTTATAGCTATTTATTGTGATACTTTGGTGTTGTTGGTGGTGTTGGTGTAGATGCAGGTGGCGTTATTGCTCTTTTGGTTGTTGGTGTTTGTGATGATGGTGGTGGTTGCTGGTGGTGTTGCGGTTGTTGATATTGTTAGTAGTTGATGTTGTTAGTGTTGCTGATAGTGGTGGTGTTAGTGATTGTACATAGATGTGTTGGTGATGGAGGAGATGCTTCTAGAGCTGATTGTTATTATTAGTAGTTGTGGTTGTGTTGATGGAGGTTACCGTTGGTAGTGATTCTTCTTGGTAGTAGTTATTAAGGTTGATGTTGTGATTGTTGTTAGTGGTGGTGGTGTTTGGTGGTGATGGTAGTGGAGGTTACCGTTGGTAGAGATTGTTCTTGTTGGTAGTGTTTATTAAGGTTGATGTGATTGTTGTTAGTGATGTTGAATTTCGTTGATGGATTTTGTTGTGGTAGTTGATGTTGCTGGAGTTATCGTTGTTGTTGATGTTGGTCTTTGCTATTGTTTGTTAATGTTGTTGTTGTTGGTGTTCATGATGGCGCAAATGTAGTTAGGCGCGGGGAAAGGGATGAGCTGTTAGTGGTTGTAGATTTGCTGCTGGTGCGATGTTGATGATGGTGTAGTAACAATAGGGTTTGTAGTGTAAGAGTTGTGGTGGTGTTGGTGACAATGGTCAGGATTGTACCTGTGCTATTTTGGGGGGAAGTTGTGCTGGTGATCATCTCGCTGATGTTGATGATTGTGGAGTGCTTTTCTTGCTGCTGGTTTAGTGATAATGATGGGGTAAATGGTTCTGGTGATGATGTAATGGTAGGGCTTCTGTTTGCATCGATATGTTCATATGCTCGTGTGTATTGTTGGTGACACTAACGCTGGTATTTGAACAGGTTATATCGAATAAGTTTATATCTGTGGGTGATCTTACGTCGGCTATAATAATTAGTTTTCTAGTAGATCAATCAATTGAACAACTTACTCATTGAAAAATAGGGTAGGTGACTATTTAATTCAGTGATAGTGGCACCCTTAAAGTAATGCCCAGGCGGAACTTCCATGTTACAGTATACTAGAAATTTGGGGAATTGAATTACACTTGCAAATTTATCTGAGGGGCTTATCTGAACGCTATCACCTTATCATTACTTTCATAACCATCACCAATGTCATCATCATCATTATAACCGCACATCACTGTCATAAACGCCATCACGATCTTAATCAAAATTCTCCTCATTTTCCTCGTAATCATCATCAACGGCATCAACATCATTATTCCTTTTACCATTATACACATCAGCACCAAACACATTCTCAACATCATCATCATCATCATAATTTCGTTCATCATCGAAGCCATATTAATCCATATTATAAATTTCCCGATAATCGTAACCTTCACTATCATCATTATAAATTCATCGACAACTTCATTTCAACGCTATAGTCATCATCATCATAATCATGATCATATTCATTATTATCATATATTTCGCCAACATTAACGTCATCTTTCCCACTTTATTATCATGAATTGGCAGTATCGGTAAAGAGTCAGACATGCTTTCCAGCGTAGTTACGTCCCTTTACGATCTGAGTTCAAATCCCGCCGAGGTTAACTTTGCCTTTCATCCTTACGGGATCGATAAAATAAAGTACCAATAATACACTGGGATAATTGCTGGCCTTGTACCAAAAGTAGAAACAATTATTTTTATTTGAAAATTCTTTTGAATTCTGCTTCTTTCTCATATCATTCCGAGTGTCAACCTGACACATAAGACAATCAATTGCCCTACAATTGATGCCACAAGGACATAACAAACAGTAAATGTATTTGCAAGGTATTTAAATTGAAAATTCCTTTATCAGGACATGAGCATTGCCAGTCAGCCACATTCTAGGCATATCTTGCAGAGATAGCTTTCCAGGTATCCGTTCGAAATATGTTTCACTTTCCTGTTATATCATTCCCAGTACACAGATTATCACTGGTATTATACAGGCTTTAAGATGCCATATTTACTCAGTTTCATTTGTCAGATATTTATATTTACTGCTATTTCAAATTTGTTCCGATCGGATGGAATATTCATGTCAATAAGAAATATGTTATTCTCTTTAAGATCCGCCACAACCTTATCCAGACTGGTGGCTTAGATTTTCTGACAATGTTCAAAGGGAAATCCTGTAAGATTTTCATATTCTGGGCTCCTGTTACCTCAACTAGTTCGTATGATTGTCCCTCTGTTTTATACTAAAAGACCGCCATTACACTGAAATTACATTCCTGTGGAGCTAATACTTTGTAGCCAGAAAACAGCTGATCAACGATTTGAACACCCTCATCATAGAATTCAAAGTTTGGGTCAGTTCAAATTCTGATCACATTGGTTTGAAAATTATGCGTTGAAAAATTCTAGTTTTGTGCAGCCAAAGTTAATCCACCAGTCTACTTTTAGCCCAGTACTCCGAAACTACTGATGGCTAAGGGCTTTATACACATCATATTCTTTGTTATGGAGACCCTACTGCCCAGGGTGTGGCTTTTCCTCCCTTTTACTGCAGTTTCAGTTGAATTTCATGCTCTACCAAACTTTTGGTATTCTTTTTATGTCCTTCACAATTATATCAAGTCTGTTGGCCTTGACATTCTTACAGTGTTCAATGGAAAATCCTATATGACTGTCTCACTCTCGCCTACTGTTTTTGCATCCATGTTGTACCAGGTTCTCAGTTTTTAGACCATACAACCTGCATAACACCCAGTATATATATTGCTCCACTCTATCATGCCTCGTTTCATGTACCTTACTGGTACTTCATGTTATGGACTCCCGACGGAAGAATGTTATCCTCGGTTGGATGATGATGACAACAAGAAAAACACCACTATACTTTACAACAATAACAGCAGCTACTCCTCGTCTTTCTCGTTATCTTACTACTACTACTACTACTACTACTACTACTACTACTACATGTCGTGTTATCTTGTTCATTGAATATATAATCAGTAATTTATATACTTACATAACATTCCATATATGTATATATTCATGTCTGCATATATGTACATGCATACAAACTTAAACACAGATATACATATATATGTATATATAATTGGTGTGGGAGGCTTAAAGTGTCTGAATGCGGTAGGCCGTTTGAGCACTCGATGCTCTTACAGAGCAGAGTGTAATATCACAAAAGAATTTTGTGATATTTATTAAAATTATTAGACATATTACAATCGTTTCCCTGGCGACCAGCTCGAGGCACGATCGATGCAATGATCGAACCTGACTCTGAAAGGAAGCATTCCACAAATCGGTCCTCCCCCATAACTACATAGGATTTGACCTCCTGTGGTTGATTTGGGTATGGCGGGGGGCCGATTTAAGGAACGCTTCCTGAACAACCAGTCGACAAACGATAATCCACAAAACTCGCCAGCTAAGTATGGTCCCTCAAGGACTAAAGTATAGACTACTTCATCCAATGGAAAGCCATACGCAAGGGGAAATCCGGCTTGTGGACTATGTATTGATGAACGGATAAATATTCTAAAGAGATTACGCTATAGTGATTGCCTAAACTCAAGCAATGAATTCTTCACACGTTGTCCACATGTCTGGAAACACCTCTTACATAACTACAAAGCTCCAGATCGAACAACAACAACATCCTAATTTTCTTATCAATTAGAAACTTTCGGACTTTCGGGGTTATCTCTCTTATACGTCTCGCACGCAGTTTTGTATTGCCTGGGTGAAGTGATTTTTCTTGCGCATGGGCGTTCATACGGTTGTATTTCCTGTTCCGTATAACAATGTTCATTACGAGCTGGTGAACTAACTGTTGTGTTACCACTTCTACCTAACTCGTCCCATGGATTGAGTGCTCTACCACTAAGGATATTACCTTACAGTGTTCAACCTCTCTCTCTCTCTATATATATATATACATATATATATATATATATATATATATATATATATATATATATATATATATATATATACATACATATATATACATATCTATATATATACATATATATACATATATATACATATGTATATATATATATATACATTGTTATACTTGGGGAGGGTCATATTTGTGTAATATTCCCAGAATTAATAACAGACCACACTCACTGTTTGGTTGGTTTTCGCTTTTCGCTTCTGTGTCTTTTATATCGGTAATCTAATTTATTCAGTCCTCAATGTTGCCATTGACTGACCAACGGTCAAAAATAATACAGATACAATATAGACACATACACATATATATAGTTTATCAAAGTTCTTTCGTTGCACATCTGCAACATCGTCAGTGGTGCTATTGTTTCCTCCCGCACTAACAAGTTTGATTTAGAACGTAGCACAATGGAAAGTATCCAGAAGATAGCTAATTCCATACACCAGAGTATAACTGTAACTATCGTCTACCCTTCCAAACACTCTGACAATAGACTACCTGTATTAGACACGGAACTCTGGATTAACACTATAGACGAGAGAGCCCAAATTCTCCACTTACACTATGCTAAACCCATGGCATCCAAATACCTGATACTCAAAAACTCAGCAATGTCCAGTAGTGCTAAGTTTAATATACTGATCGCAGATTTGGTACGAGTGATGAAGAATGTGTCCCGCATGTGCGACCCAGCAGAAATGGAAAGACACATCCAACACTTCATCAATCGCATGCAGTTCTCTGGCTACAACCAAAGAGACAGAGTCAGAGTATACGAAGGAGCCATGGAGAAGTATAAAACCCTCATAGAAGTGGACATGAAAGGAATTTGCCCATTATACAGAAGCAAATCATGGAATAGCTTAGATACGGCTAGACATAAGATAGGGAAAGCCACCTCATGGTACGACAACCAGAGATACCAGAGTGTCATGTTTGTGGACGCTACCCCTGGAGGGAAATTAGCTAACCAGTGTAGAGAGGCACTGAGAAAGATTCACTTAAAGATACTAATAGGAAATGTATCATATGTAAGGTAAACCCCCGGATAAACTGTAAAACTAGAAACGTAGTCTATAGCCTAAGATGTACAGAGGGTACTTGCAGAAACATGACAACAACATACATAGGCGAGACAGCTCGTAGCATAGGTGAGAGGATAGACCAACACTGGGGGGAACTATAAGGACGAAAAAACGGTCCAGTACTATACGAACATGCCAGACAACAACACGACGGTAACATAGACAACATAGAAATTAGAATAATATCTAAACATAGAAATGACCCAGCAGATAGGCAAATCAGAGAGGCCAGTGAAATAGAACTTAGAAGGCCATGACTAAACAGAAAGAATGAATGGAATAACAACAACATCCAAACAAACAATACTGACCTAAGAAAAGTATAAATAAATAAATAAATAAATAGATAAATAAATAAATAAATAGATAAATAAATAAATAAATACATACACAAGCACAATAACAACAAACACATATAAACACACACTAGTAAAGATAGAATACATTAACCGATACACAGTCACCCAATCACGAACACACATCAAACAAAACACTATACACACACGCAAACGCATGCGCAAAGTAGACAAAATAAAATAAACAAACAAACAGATAAATAAATAAGTATATAGACAGACTAAATAAAAATGGCGTAGACATACAATGTAACGGGAGGAATCAATAGCACCACTGACGATGTTGCAGATGTGCAACGAAAGAACTTTGATAAACTATATATATGTGTTTGTGTCTATATTGTATCTATATTATTTTTGACCGTTGGTCAGTCAATGGCAACATTGAGGACCGAATAAATTAGATTACCGATATAAAAGACACAGAAGCGAAAAGCGAAAACCAACCAAACAGTGAGTGTGTTCCGTTATTAATTCTGGTAATATTACACAAATATGACCCTCCCCAAGTATAACAATATTTGTTTCGACACACGATTTCATATAAAAAACCTCGCAAAACTATATATATACAGATATATGTACATTTATATGTATATGTATATACATACATATTTATATATATATATATACATATGTATACATATATATATATATATATATATATATATATATATATATATATATATATATATATATATATATATATATATATATATATATATATATATACATTTATATATACATATATATACACATATATGTAAATTTATATGTATATATATATACATACATGTATATACGTATATATATATATACATATATATATATAGATATTTATATATATACATATGTATATATATATATATAAATACATATATATATATATATACATATATATATATATACATACATATGCATATATATATACATACATATACATATATATACATATACATATATATATATATACATATATATATACATATATATATGTATATATATACATATATATATATACATATACATATATACATATATATATACATATATATATATATATATATATATATAAATATCTATACACATATATACATATATATATACATATATACACACATATATATATATATATATATATACATATATATATATATTAACATATGTATATATATATACAAATATATATATATATACAAATAGTATTAAGGATACTATTTATGGTTATGTATGTAATAAAACCTTTTATGGTTATATATTTTTTATACAAACCCTAAATAGTGACAGATAGTCATTAATTACTATATTATTACCAGTAAGATAAATAGCTCAACGTAATAACATCGGTTGTTTTACAGAGCAGTTATATAGAGATTACAAGAATCAAAGTTCAGTTTAAATCATTTATTTGCTTACAATTGTTTCCTCCAAACCGAGGTTTGGATTCTTCGGAACAACTATTTAGTGATCTATAACATACTTGACCTTCTTTTCAACACAAGAGACATATAAAAACATATGCACATATTGATCCACACTCTAATCCTGTATAAATAAGACACGCGTGCATGCTACACGTGAGATTGTTTCATACACTGACTACTCTAAACTTTCCTCTTGCTTTATCTTCATATACTGCCAATGCTTCATTTTTATTTTTATTTTTATTTTTATTTTTATTTTTATTTTTATTTTTATTTTTATCTTTATCCTCTAACCTTTATATGTAAATTGCCAGGCTATATCATTTTGATGGATGTCATCCCACTGTGGATCAATATGTGCATATGTTTTTATATGTCTCTTGTGTTGAAAAGAATGTCAAGTATGTTATAGATCACTTAATAGTTGCTCCGAAGAATCCAAACCTCGGTTTGGAGGAAACAATTGTAAGCAAATAAATGATTTAAACTGAACTTTGATTATTGTAATCTCTATATATATACAAGTATATATATATATATACATATATATATACATATATATATATATATACATATATATATATATATAAATATACATATATATATACACACACATATATGTATATACATATATATATACACACACACACATATATATATACATATATATATATATATGTAGATAGCTGTTTTAGGTTATGTAACTGTTATAGAAACACGTGTCAATAAATTCCTTTCAACTAAACTGTATCCATTCAAATCTTTCTATTTTTCTCCGGATTACTTTTGGAACTACAACTGGAACCGTCGAGCAAACTCTACGTGAGCTGATAATCTACTGTGTGTAATATTTATATTACAACACAACGGAAAATACTGTATATATATATACATATATATATATACACACACATATATATATATATATATATATATATATATATACATATATATATACACACATATATATATATATATATATATATATATATATATATATGTGTATATATATATATATGTATATATATATATATATATATATATATATGTGTGTGTATATATATATATGTATATATATATATATATATATATGTATATATATATGTGTGTGTGTGTATATATATATGTATATACATATATGTGTGTGTATATATATATGTATATTTATATATATATATATGTATATATATATATATATGTATATATATATGTATATATATACGTCTGAATACATATATGTATGTACATATACATACTTATATTTATATATATATGTATATATATATATATGAATATATATATATGTATATATATATATATATATATATATATATATATATATATATATATATATATATATATACATATATATATATTCATATATATATATATACATATATATATAAATATAAGTATGTATATGTACATACATATATGTATTCAGACGTACAGTAGTATGTATATATATATATACATACATGCACACCTATATATATGTACGTATGGATTCACCGAACATTTATTATAATGCTCGGTGTGTTTGTAAACAAACATCCTGAATTAAGCCGTACAGTGTCTAGCAACCATCGTTGCTCATTTGTTCAACACTGACAAACGAACGATGTACTAGTTTCATGCGTATTAGCTATCGTCAGCAACGTATACCTTCCTGCCAGATGATTGAACGTCTGAAAGTATATACGTTCCTTATGCATATTAACGGCTGAGCAACCTAATTTGCATATCGAGTGAGTTAATCGGCCGGGCGCACTGAAAACGATAAGCGGAAAAATGAAATGAAATTTCATTTCTCACTCTTAGTACGGCTGTTACTTAAATATAAGTATGTATACGTACATACATATATGTATACAGACGTACAGTAGTATGTATATATATATATATATATACATACATGCACACATATATATAATACGTATATATGCACTGAATATTTATTATATGAGTACATATCCATACGTACACATATATCTATATGTGTGCATGTATGTATATATATATACATACTACTGTACGTCTGTATACATATTAAATTTATTAAATATTATTACATTTATACCTAGATATACAGAAAAAAACAAGTGCAAATCTAACTTTCTGAGTCCCCCCAAACATATTCAAAATGAATAAAAAAAATATATATATATATATATATAAAATATGCAAACGCATGAATGATCCACAGTTCAAATTATAATCAGTCAATTTACAAGTCAAATATACAAACTATATATTTAAAACAGAGACAGATAAATAAAGATCTGAATTAAAGTTATAAATATCCAAAAAATCATAGGGTATGTATATCTATCAAGTAAACAAGTTATCAAACGAATGTCCTTCATTCAAACATTAATTCTATTCTAAATGATCAGAAGATAAAGCATTATTAAAGTTTTATAAACCGTTATGGCTTTTATGTTCAATAGTTGATAATAGATGTCAAAACACAGGCCTGATTGCTTACTGTTTTTTCCGGACTTTTTGCGAGGCTTGGAATGTAGACAAAGCTTTATGAAGGCATTTTGAGAATAATTCACTTTTTTTGTTAATTAAGTTATCATAATTATTAATGATTAATAGGGTCTCCGTTGTACAGAAGTTGCAGTTAATTTATATTGATGAGTTGGTATAAATTCCACTATTACAAAGCTTCGTCCAAAAGATCGAGTATTTTAAATGTTTGTCTTTTAATGACCATATAAGCTGTAATAAAGAAGTGGAAGACTTCCTATTAAAATTCGAAAATGAGCATTTGTGATTCGCAAATCTCGATTTAAATTTCGAAGAAGTTGCTCCTATGTAGTTGTATGTGTTGTTATTTGTTTATACGGTGCATCGTAAATCCTTTAAATTTGTTTTCATAAAATTTGAATTTTAGAAATTAAACATAATTTTATTATAATATTAATACAAATACCTATTAAACTTTTAAAACCTAAAATATGATTCTTTACCCTGAAATAACTTAAATTAAATATTTTGAAAATTAACAGCCAACTATTTTATTCTGGACACATATTGATTATATAGAAATCTGTGTGTATATAAACTTGAACATGAATTACCCCCTTTGTCTCTCTGTCTCTCTTTAATCATCTTTCATCTGTCTTCTCAAGCTACCTACAAAATATATTATCACTTCAGCTGCTTCTTCTTCTATGCTTTCTTTCCCTCCTCTTTCTGCAGAAAGAGGAGGGAAAGGAAAGCATAGAGGAAGAAGCAACTGATGTGATAATATATTTAGGTTTTGAGTTTTGTCATAAGTTAATCACTACCTTGATTGAATCTTAACCATCTACTATGTCAGGGTATGTCATGTATCATTTTATTTTATCTGATGAGGACGTACTGTTGAACTTAACTCAGTACCTCTGAAATATGTATTATCAAATATAATTGATCACAAGAATATCTATTTGGTTAATATTTTGAATTAATATTAATAACTCTGGAAAACATCACTGTTGAGTGCTTTCAATCTATTGTAAAACTCATTCTTTGGTGTATTCATTGAACCTTGTGTAACTCTTAAATATATATTAATAAATATATATATATATATATATATATATATATATATATATATATATACTATAAAGTATGTCCATAGAATCATTTGATAATATATATACACCATTTCCTCTCCCAACTAGCATAATCAACCACACAAAAAATCAATTAAACCAGGCTATAAGATTAAAAGCCACCAATGAAGAAATAGTAGATAAATAAACGACAGCAATCTATTCGCGACCAACCGCTATAGAATATTTATCCAACATTTCAATAGCACGTGGAGATCGATTAAATATACCGTCAACCATACACAATTAGGTATAAAATAAAATTAGAAGAAAAAATACATATACACATACCAGGATTACGTTTCAATATATATGTTTGAGCACTCGATTTTCTCGTGTGATGATCGAACCAGAGTCAGGTTCGATCATCACATCCATGGTGCCTCGAGCTGGTCGCCAGAGAAACGATTGTAATATGTCCAATAAATTCCATTCGTCGCAACACTGATTCTCTTTTTTTCTGTGAGAGCATCGAGTGCTCAAACATATATATACTTATATATACATATACTTATATATACATATACTTATATATACATATATATACATATATAAGTAAATACATATATACATAGCAATATAATTCTATGTCATACTATACTAAGACCCATATCACTAGACACATATAAGTAGAGAATATCAAAGATTATATATTATATAAGAAGGCATGGATTGACAGTATCGGTAGAGGGTCGGACGCCATGCTTTGACGCATATAGTTACGGCCCCTGTCATTCTGAGTTCAAATCCCGCCGAGGTTAACTTTGCTTTTCATCCCTACGGGGACGATAAAATAAAGTACCAGTAATGCACTGGAATAATTACTGGCCGTGTGCCAAATGTAGAAACAATTATATATTATATTACTGACATTCCACTCAGTTGCTACTCCGAGGTTCACAATTACACTCTGAGCATGCAAAGGTCACAAGCAGATTGACCTAACCCGAACATACAGCGATACGAAAGGAACCTCTCAACAGCACCGTTAAATCTGATTTTTATAGTTTTTATTAATCGATAATTTGTTTGAATTTTCTTTCATACATATATCATTTCTTTTTTATATTTCCTATTAAACACTCCTATATCATGCCTTGTTGAGTTTCATCTTTAAGAGCTAATAAAAAATAAGAAGTTAAAAGCTAAAACATATCTATAGTTGTACTGCATTTCAATTAAATATAATGATAGAGATAATTTCTGCGGGAATTATACATCTGAGAGCAAAGAAAAGTCTAAATGTCAATAGCTCATTTAATGACAATATAGGCGCATACGCACTCATTAACACCAATCCCTTACGTATATAATTGTACAAACACACACACACACACACACACACACACATATATATATATATATATATATATATATATATATATACACTTGTACGCTTATCTGGTACCTAAGGTTGGTTTAATTTACGTGTATTTGTTAAACTCCAGTAAATGTTTATACTGCTTTTGTGTTTAACTCGACAATAATGTAGTTAGGCTGGAAATTATATGTCAATACATAGATATGTTTTGCAAGATACTTCATTTGCAATTGTTTGTGGAAGTAGATATTGTTATATTTCAGGAGAGACATGTCCGTGAAATCATACGCAGCATTTGTGTTTTCAGATAATTTAATATTACTCAGGTAACACCTCCACTCAACACTTTCTTTATTGGTTTATTGATTCATTATCAAATTTCATACGTCACACATATCTGTGACCTTCTCAAAGTTTAATTTGTCTTCCTACGCCTCTTCATTATGTTTGATTTCTACTTAGACAGTAATGACAAGACGGTATGCTTAGATCAAAATCGAATCGAAAATCTTTGATATTTATATAATCCGGGCACTAAATATAATATAATATATATATATATATATATATATATATATATATATATATATATATATATATATAAATATATATACGTAAATACTATATATATATATATATATATATATATATATAGTATTTACGTATCGAGAGAGAGAAAAAAATGGGAGGATAGGTGATACATATAGTTATTTGCCAAGTAGCGTATGCCAAAGGTGCTCGATACTAGTGCCGGCAGTAGTGTTAATATTTAGTGGGCTAGAGAATTAGCAGAGCGTAAGCACGTGGGTAAGTAAGAAATCAGAGAATATACCGTTAAAATATGTTTATTTAAAACAGCACCTACGTACGTTTGGCCCAGTAGGGCTTCTCAAGGGCATAAATAACCAAAAGTGTTCCTTACATTGCTCGGAAAGAGTATTTTGGGTTAAATTCACGTCAAGGTTCATTGCTCGCAAAAATAGCTTGTTTTGATTTTGCAGCAGGTCAAGGGAGGTCACTCTAGCCGGTGTTAGGGCAGTCTTTCCCGGATAAATTTTTATCCGCTACAAGATGAGGTTACAACCTTACCATTGTCGATACGCACAGGGTCATGTAAACAACGCTTATTTTGAGACATTTGTTTTTTCCGCATCTGTTTGTCTGAGTCGTTTGAGGCTGGGTCTGGTATGCAAGGTTAGTTTCTTGATGTTATTTTGCAGCGCCTGCCCGCCGGGGTGTTAAGACTTGTTGTAGGGAGATTCGGTGCACGGTTTCACTCCTCATCCTTAAACCATCTGAAGAAGGATATTTTTAAGCGATGTGTTAAAGTCATCGCTGTTTCAGCTCTGCTGTTGATGAGCTCGTGGGGTGCATTTATTATGCGGTAGTGCTCCATGAGGCAACGATCGCATTTCATCATTAAGTTGTACGGTGCAGCCCTGCCGACAATATCCCAGTGCGTGGAGAAGCTGATGTTTAAGTCCTTTAGTGGTGTGATATAGTCCGCGAGCGAAGTGGAGTGTCTTACTTTTTTATTTGTGAAAGAGTGGAGATGTGTTCGAAACCTAATTTTAAACGGGCCGGAGGTAGCCCCTATATAATGTTTAACGCTATCGTGGCTAGTTACAGTGCATCTATATATAACCCTATCAGTCAAGCAGTATCCTCTAAGGGGGCAGCGTCTTCTGTCGCGGCAGTTGCAATTTCTGTCGCGGTTCCATCTATTTCCCACGGGCTACGGCGCATTAACACACATATATGTATGTACATATACATACTTATATTTAAGTAACAGCCGTACTAAGTGTGAGAAATGAAATTCCGTCTCATTTCTTCCGTTTATCGTTTTCAGTACCCCGGCCGATTAACTCACTCGATATGCAAATTAGGCTGCTCACCCGTTAATATGCATACGGAAAGTATATACTTTCAGGCGTTCAACCATCTGGCAGGAAGGTATACGTTGCGGACGATAGCTAATAAGCTTGAAACTAGTACAGCGTTCTTTTGTCAGTGTTGAACAAATTAGCAACGACGGTTGCTAGACACTGTACGGCTTAATTCGTGATGTTTGTTTACAAACACACCGAGCATTATATGTCTTTCCGTCTAATTGTTTTTCATCGCTCCAAATAATGACGTATATATTCGTTTTTTCCCGTTCTTTGCCAGGGAACGTTTCCACGAACAAAAGTATCGTCTTCCTGCCTTCCTCCGGTTGCAACGTTTTTTGAAATATTCACTTCTACGTTTACAGATTGACTTTGTTGGTTTCAGAAGATCCCGCTAAGAGTGAAAGCAGCGATTCTTTGCTCAAACTTTAATCTGTTATTTTAATAAATATTTGCTCTACGGTTCTTATATATTTGATATATATTTATCTTTATCGAGCCCTCTTTGGATTTTAGTCTTCAAATGTATTATTATTACTATGTATATATGAATATATACATATGTATATATTTGGGCTCAGAGCGTGGAGAGCCATAGATCTATGCTGTAAAGCAATTATAATAATACTGGACTGTAATACGAACGGCTTTAACTATTCGAACTCTTGAAAGTAAACAGTTGACATAATTGTGTAATCTTGTATCAGTAATAACGGTAATATATATATGTATATATATGTGTGTGTGTGTAAGTGAGTAGCGTGTGTGTGTTTGTTTGTATGTATGAGAGTTGTTGTGTGCGCGCGTATGTATGGGTGTGTATGCGCGCGTATGTGTGCGCGTGTGTGTATGTCGTACGTATAAGTGTCAATAAGTGAGTTTTTTTTTTCCTTTTGCGCGGGGACATAGAAATAATCGGGCTGGATGCCCGATCGCGCAGTTAAACCACTAGGAGTGAAGAACCCCTAGCCCTTGTCAGGGCATTCTTCTAGGAGAAGGCATCTCAGGAAACTGGGTTAACTCGGACATAAAACCTGCGGCTCTGTAGTTACCGGTGATGTTGATATTTACTTCTTTTCGGGTTATAGCTACTGTCGCACAGAGAGTGGAATTGGCTCAGTGCACAGTCTTTCCTCTCTTTAAAAATATTCGCCACGCACAGGCATTGCACGATTGCATTAATAATTATTAATAGTGTATTATCATTGTTCTTTGAGTCTCAGTTACTTCACCTGATCGTTTTCTATCACCGACTCTGGCTTATGCTCATACCTCTTCTCAGAATGTGGTAAATTGTTTACTTTGCATAGGTGCCAGTGGATCACCCTGCCCATCACATCATGTCTCCAGCCCTTATAGTGAGTCTGGACTAGGTGTTTACACTCGGATACAATGTGAGCCACAGTCTCCTCTCTCTCTACACAGATCCTGCACAGTGGGCTAGCCTCCTCCTTGTAAATATGGTGTTTCAGCCACTTCGTTTTGAGGGCCTGCTCTTGCGCAGCCATTAGCATTCCTTCTGTAGCTTTTTTCAGGTCTCCTCTTTTCAACCAGTTCCATGTCTGTGGATCTCTGAATTCAGTTTTCTCAAAGAAGGTACTATGAAGGGATTTTTCATGAAGATTGCTCTTTCTCCTTGTTGTTATTTCCTCCTTGGACATCCCCTGGTCTATTGTCCTCTTCTTCAGTACAATTCTGAGCATTGGCTCCTTACTATAAGTCACGTATTTGTGTAGGTTGTTTTTCTCCATCTGAACACAGTCCTCTATGCTGATAAGACCTCTTCCACCTTCAAATCTCCTTAAGTAGAATCTATCGACATCACTCCTCTTGTGGAACATGTTGTAGATAGTCAATAGCTTCCTAGTCTTCCTATCCATTTTCTTTTGTTCAGCAACATTCCATCTCAGAATTCCCGCACTGTAC
Source organism: Eledone cirrhosa (assembly GCA_964016885.1). Lineage (NCBI taxonomy): Eukaryota > Metazoa > Mollusca > Cephalopoda > Octopoda > Eledonidae > Eledone > Eledone cirrhosa. The sequence continues at coordinate 55,146,138 of OZ024746.1, forward strand.
CTAATAATAGACACAGCTCGGGAATTTACTGCACTTATGGCATTCCTACTGTTCAGATGTTACTTTAATACGCTCCTAACACTCCGAATGTATTCAGATCTTATCAATTCCTTCATTTTATTGTTCTTGATGTCATCAGCCTCCAGAACACCCAAATACTTGTATTCTTCTTCAGTGTCAATTTGCTTTATCACCTCACATTTTGGTACCTGGATTCCGTTGCTTCTGCTCAATTTACCCCTCTTCATCACAAGGACTCCACACTTACTAATACCAACTTGCGTACATATATCATTGCTGAAAATACGGACAGTGTCAACAAGCACATCCAAATCATTGTCACTCTTCCCGAAGAGCTTAAGATCGTCCATGAAGAGGAGGTGATTGATGGTAAGCTCTCCCTTTCCCAACTTGTATCCTGCTCTCACTTTTCGCAGTATAATGGTCAGGGGCATCAGGGCAAGGACAAACAACAGAGGGGACAGACTATCTCCCTGGAAGATACATCTCTTGATCTTCACGACTCCCAAGGATTCTCCAGCTGATGTTAACTCTGTTTTCCAGGACTTCATACTTTTGCCCAACAACTGACTGATGTTATCTGCCACCTTGAAGATCTCTAGGCTTTTGGTGATCCAAGAATGAGGCACCATGTCAAATGGCTTTTTGTAGTCTATCCATCCCATGGCAAGACCAGTGTGTCTCCTCTTGCAATTCCTCATTACCATCTTATCAATAAGTAACTGGTCCTTTGTACCACAGGACTTCTTTAGGCAACCTTTCTGTTCGTCTGGTAACAAGTTGTTTGTGTGGAGGTGATGGTAGATTTCCTCAGACATAATGCTTGTCAACAGTTTCCACATTACGGAGAGACATGTGATAGGTCTATAGTTGGTAACATCATTACCCTTGATTTGGTCTTTCATTACCAGAACTGTGGTACCTTTTGTCAACCACTCTGGTACATCACCTGACATCAAGCAGTCATTGAACATGGTTGTCAGTTTCGGGTGGAGGGATGTTATATTTTTAATCCAATACCCCTGCACGCCATCTGGGCCTGGTGATTTCCAGTTGGTTAGATTTTTAGCCTGCCCCTTAAGAGTTTCAACTGTGATCCTCAACTCAGTTTGTTGGTGTGCCTGTTCACTAATCTCCTTTTGTACTGTCTCAATCCACACTGCCTGGTCATTATGTTTAACATCCTGCTCCCATATTCCTCAGAATGTCTTAGATTGTTCCGCCTCAGGGATCAAGTCGTTTCCTCTTTCTTTCCTTTCAAGCTGTCCAAACAGCATCTTCTGGTTGTTGTCAAACATGTGGTTCTGTCTATACTGACTGACTCTGCTCTCGTATCGCCTAATTGTTGCACTCTTTGCTACAATGTGTTGCGTCAGTTCTTCTATGATAATATTTAGCTTTTTCCTCCTAGTTTTGTACTTTATTTCCAGTCTATTTTTAGTGTCTATGTTTTTTAGTGTCCCATTCAGCAGGGACTCAAGCTTTCCAATCTCATTTCTCATTTCCCTGATTTGACCATTCAGTCGTTTCTTCCACCAAGCTTCTGATCTTTCTTGTTTGTTGTTTCCTCTCGCTTTTAGGCCAAGTAATTTCCTCACCGCATTTGCTGTTGCTTTGAGGATGTTGTTGCAGCGGTGAAGGCTCCTCGCCTGAAGGTATGGGATGACTTTGTTTACCATAGCTGTTGTTTATTTTAACTTTTTTCCTGTCTACAAATCTTAGGTTCACCTCTTCACCTTCATTTCCCACTGGCTCGTTTGCCTGGCATACTCCACTCTCCAGTTCCAACTTGCTTATCCACCCATTAGTTCTTATTACCCGAGCCTGCCCGGCCAATTTTTGTTCATCTAATTTAAATAGAAGAATCTCGTTCCAGATGTTATGCATCCATTTCCTATAGCCTTTCTCCTTGGGGTTACTCTGCAGGTAACATTGCATAACAGTTCTATTCAATTCTTTCGTCCAGTTGGATCTGGTCCCTTTCCTTCTTCTTCCTCTGACACCAGCAGTATTTGGTTGACAGCCAGGTCCCTGCTGCTGAGCCAGGGAGCACCTGCTGGGTGAGAGTCTGTCACATGATATTCCAGTCTCCACTTCACCGTTATTCGAACTGTTTAGGTTCGACATTTAAACACTCTTATCGAGGATTGGTGAATGTATGGTTACATAACCACCGGTGATTTTAGTGTGGCACTATCACGCTGTAGACCAACATAAATAAACAAACAAACAAATAAGTAAAAAAAAAAAAAAAAGAATACGCATAAGTTTCATTGTAATGTAATGTTTGAATGTCAGACTTAGTTTTTTTCCCCTTCTCTGTCTGTCTGTTTGTTTGTTTTTCCTTTCATTTTTCCTTTCTTTACGTTTTTCGTTGTTGCTGTGCTGTTTTGATTTTGATTTCTGTTTTTTTTTTTATCTTTTGACCGGGTCATCAAATCAGTCTATTTATATCTTTTGATGCCTTCCTCTTTTAGTGGGGACACTACGATGCCTGTCTTAGCAGGAGGTAGTGGGAGAGAATAGCGGCAGTAGCGATAAAGAGGTAGTGGTGGTGGTGGTGTTGTGCTAGTAGTACTTAGCAGGGGGTAGTGGGAGAGAATAGCGGCGGTAGCGATAATGAGGCAGTGGTGGTGGTGATGTGATCGTAGTACTATAGTGATGGTGTTGAAGTTGAAGTAGAAATAGAAGTTGAGGTAACTTGACAAGAGTTTTTGGCGTGGCGGTGGTGGTGTTGGTGTTGAAATTATTTGCCTGGCTGGTCACTTAGCCATTTAGCCATTTTGCCATTTTCCTCTTTTTCGACTATAACATTTCTGATCCAAAATTAAATATTAAATATTGGGGCCCTATGCCGTACAGTGATGCGTTATGGCTTGCTGAGCGTGACAAACTGTAATCTTATACTTCATTTGTAATAAGAATTATTCTATCACAGTTGTTTTAAATAAGTAAAAATGAAAAACTTACCTGAGCGATTCCATAACGATATATATTCACCATGTGCGTTTTCTTCCCTATATTATTATTATTATTATTATTCCACTTATTCCTAACTTTTTTTTCCCAATTTAATGATGTTCCAGAACAATATAAAAGAGATAATTGGCAATTTAGGTTCTGGAATAAAAAAGATAATTGGCAAAAAGGGCAGGGGCCCCAGGTTGTCACAGCCTGGGCCCGCTCGTCATCGTGCCATTGTAATAGAGCGAAGCAAGGTATTTAGTCTTGGCTGCTGGAAGAAGGACGCTGTTTGACAGGGATTCCTTGGAGCGTCCTGAACGAAAGACCGCTCTTGTTGCAAAGGAACTTCGACGTTACGATCTTGACATCGTGGCTTTATCTGAGACGAGGTTAGCTGGAGATGGTCATCTTACAGAATTTTGTGGAGAATATACATTCTTCTGGAAAGGAAGAGATGAAGGAACCAGAAGAGAGGCTGGGGTGGGATTTGCTGTTAAGACTATTCTTCTGAATACATTAGAATAATTCCCAGTAGGGATTAGTGAGCGTCTCATGTCCATGACAATTCCGCTGGACAAAGGAAGAAATGCGACCCTTGTGAGTGTGTATGCTCCAACTATGTATTCTGTCGATGAAGAAAACGTGTCCTTTTACCATGCCTTGAAAGGTGTTTTAAGAAATATCCCTCAGGCAGACACAGTCATCGTGCTTGGTGAATTGATGCTAGAGTGGGTAGGGATTTTAACACATGGAATGTAATCGAAAGGCATGGGGTGGGAAATTGTAACAACAATGGTATGCTCCCGCTGCAGATATGTGAGGAGCTGGATCTGTGTGTTACCAATACAATGTTCCAACAAAATAACAAATTCAAGACCACATGGATGCATCCTGCATCTAAGGAATGTCATCTTTTGGACTACGCCCTAGTCAGCATGCGTGACAGACAGGATGTACAGTGTGTTCGTGCTCTTCGTGGAGCTGAGTGCTGGACGGTCCACCGCCTGGTACGCGCAAAAGTGAAATTAATCACTAAACGTAAAATCCGGGCTCCTGGTGTTGCCCTGCCCAAAAGATTGAATGCTGCTCGTCTTAAGGATAAAAATGTGAAGAGGACATTGGAAGAAGAGATGCAGGCTGCAGATCTTGGTGAGGATTGGCTGGCCCTTAAAAAGTCGGTTTATGATGTAGAGAGGCGTATTCTGGGATTGGTGCAGAGAAAACATCAGGACTGGTTTAATGAGAATGATGTACATATAGAAGACTTGTTGGCTGATAAGAGGCGTGCTCTGTCACGCTACTTGACGGCAAAACCACAGGAGAGGAATACGTTGCATGAGGAACTCAAGGATGTAAAATCACGTGTTAGGCAGAGTCTTCCTCAGATGAAGGATCAGTGCTAGAGTGAGAAGGCTGGTGAGATACAAACTGCGTCAGATTCCAATAACACGAAGCTGTTGTACAGTCCCTTGCGTGAGCTTTATGGACCGTCTTCTTCTCTGGTGACACCGCTTCGCAGCAAGGATGGCAAAGAACTTCTTCGTGCCTCACGAGGAATTCTACGAAGGTGGCGAGAGCTCTTTGATGATCTTTTGAATCAGCCGTCTGTCGTCAGTGAAGATTTCCTCAATCTCATTCCAGAAAGTCCTGTGAAAGTAGCTCTCGCAGAACCTCCGACGCTTGTGGAGATTGCAGTGGCTATCTCGAAGCTGAACAGTGGAAGGTCTCAAGGTATGGATGGCATACATGTTGAGCTCCTACAATATGGTGGTGAGAGACTCCTGCAACATCTTCACTATTTGTTTGGAAGGATATGGGCTAATGAATCCGTACCTGAGCACTGGAGAGCTGCAGTAATGGTGGTATTGTACAAGGGAAAGTGTAACAGGAATGATTGTGGGAACTACAGAGGTATATCATTGCTTTCTGTCGTAGGGTAAGTTTTATGTAGGGTGCTTCTGGACCGTCTGCTGACACACATTGCAGATTGTGTTCTTCCTGAAAGTCAATCTGGTTTTCGTGTTGGACGCGGCACTACTGATATGATCTTCTCAGCTAGACAGCTCCAGGAGAAGTGCATGGAACAAGGTTTGGATCTGTATCATGTTTGGTCGATCTGACAAAAGCTTTCGATACTGTTAACAGAGATGCATTATGGAAGGTTCTCCAGAAACTTGGTTGCCCTGATAAGTTCCTTGCTTTAGTTAGGTCTTTCCATGACGACATGAAGGCTTGGGTTAATATCGGAGGTAACATCTCGGAGCCTATCTCAGTAAAAAATGGAGTGAAACAGGGGGATATTCCAGCACCGACCCTGTTTGCCATATACTTTGCAATGGTTTTCTCTATTGCATTCAGGAATTGCGAGCATGGTGTTTACATCCGATATCGAACCTCAGGCAGCATATTTGACATTAGGCGCTTTGCTGCAAAGACAACAGTATGTACATCAATCATAAGAGACCTCTTGTATGCAGATGATTGCGATCTTGTAGCGCACACAGAGAGTGATATGCAGAACATTTTGAATGCATTTTCTGACACTTGCACTGCCCTAGGATTGACTGTCAGTCTCAAGAAAACCGTCGTCATGTACCAACCTGCCCCTAGTAAGTGGTACACTGTACCAACTATCTATGTGTATGGTAAACAAGTTGGAGTGGTTGATCAGTTTGTCTACCTGAGAAGCACTGTCAATCGAAACAGCAACCTTGATAGTGAAATCTCATTTAGGATTAGGAAAGCAAGTGATGCTTTCGGAAAGCTAGAAAGGCGACTCTAGGGTCGGCGAGACATATGCAAGAAGACAAAGATAAAAGTGTACAAGGCATGTGTGCTCTCTTGTCTTCTTTATGCCTGCGAGACCTGGATCACATATCGACACCACCTTAAGCAATTGGAGCATTTCCATCAGATGTGTCTCAGACGGATCCATGGCGTTCACTGGAGGGGCAACATCAGTGATGTCGAGATTTTGGAAAGCTCTATGTGTGACAGTATACAAACTCTTGTGCTTAAGCAACGACTCCGTTGGAGTGGTCACCTTGCCAGGATGAAGGATTCTAGAATACCAAAACAACTCTTTTATAGAGAGTTAGTTAAAGGAAAACGATGTCACATAAACAAAAAAAGAGGTATAAGGATTCCTTGAAAGCCTCTTTGAAAGATGCTAATATCTCTACTGATATATGGGAAAAATATTGCTGCTGATCGTAATAAATGGAGAAAGACTGCATATGAGGGAAAAGTTGTCTTTGAGACATCTCGAATCGCATACAAGAAAGTAAAGCGGGATGTGAGGAAGGGCAATGCTGTTGCACTTCCAGACGGCGAGAGTCCTACTATGGTGCTGACATTCAGCGTCTGTGCGAGACTCTGCCTAAGCAAAGCTGGACTCAAAAGACATCTTCGCAGTCATAAATGAGACCATTGGTTGACTACGAGGCTGCTGTTGGAGATGCTACTTATGATGCTTGCAAAGCATGTGGTAGAGAGTGTAAATCAGTAAGAGGGCTCAAGAGACACGCAAAAGTACATGAAATCCAACCACAGCCGGCTATTGCCAGTGAATGTTTGGTTGCCGATTCTGTGCAAGACATTTTATATCATTGGCTGTGCTAAAAAAGCCACATTCGATCGCAGCGCTGTTAGTTGCTATCGTGTGTGTGTATGTATAGACATGTTTATGTGTGTGCGTGTGTGTGTATATATGTATATTATTATTGTTGTTGTTGTCGTTATTATTATTATTATTATTATTATTATTATTATTATTATTGTTATTACTATATGTGTATGTATATGTATGTGTATGTATATGTATATATGTATGTATGTGTGTATATATATATATATATATATATACATATATATATATATTTATATATGTATTTATTTTTTATTATTTTTCTCTCGTGCAATGGCCATACTCGATAACGAGGGGGCAGTCATCTTATGTATATATATATGTATATATATATGTATATATATATATGTATATATGTATGTATATACATATGTATGTATATATATATATGTATGTATATATATATATATATGTATATATATATATATGTAAGTATATATATATATGTATATATATATATATATATATATATATATATATATATATATATATATATATATATATATATATATATGTATATATATATGTATGTATATATATATATGTATATATATATATATATATGTATGTATATATATATATGTATATATATATATGTATATATATATATATATATATATATATATATATATATATATATATGTATATATATATATGTATATATATATGTATGTATATATGTATGTATATATATATATGTATATATATATATATGTATATATATATGTATGTATATATATATATATATGTATATATATATATATATGTATATATATGTATGTATATATATAATAATTGTTATTAGCAAGACATACCCGTTCCAAAGACCCTCATGTATAGATAAGAAATGTATAACCTGTAAAATAAGCCCCCATATTAACTGTAAAACTAGAAATGTAGTGTATAGCATAAGATGTACTGACGGACAATGTAGAAACAAAAATATAGTGTACATAGGTGAGACAGCTCGTAGTATTGGGGAACGGATAAATGAACACTGGCGAGACCTTCAAGATAATAAAGAATCATCTGTACTCTACCAACATGCTAAGATAGAACACAAGGGTAAATTAGAGAACATAGAAATTAAAATAGAATCTACACACAGAAAAGATGCAATGTTTAGACAAATTACAGAGGCAATAAACATAAAAGAATTACAACCAAAATTAAATAGAGAATATGAGTGGAACAGCAACATCACAACTTACAATTAAGGACAAAATAAAAAAACACACACACATAGAACAAACAACCAACCAATAACATGTACATAAATAAACAAATAGATAAATGAACACAAACACACACAGACACCCGGATGTGGCGCATGCGCAAACTGAGCACACAACACACACACAGAAACAAAATGGCGTAGCACAGAAGAAAGGAAAGGCACATAAACAAAGAAAGGAATCCCCAGTCACTGAAGAGGTCACAGAGTGTGTGACGAAAGGACTATGAATATATATAAACAACTATCTGGTTGTGGAACCAACCAACCAACCAGAAATTTATAAATTTGTAGATTTGTAAATTTATAAATTTATAAATATATAATAAATTGAAGTGAAAGCAACTGGTGCGTGTGTTTCTTATTGGCAACATGACCCTCCCAAAGTATAACAATATCGGTTTCAACACACGATTTCAGATAAAGAATCCTGCTAAACAAATTCAGAAACGAAATATGTATATATATTTGTATGTATACATATATATATGTAAGTATGTTTTGAAATAGTGAGCAGGTTTGAAATTAGAAAATAGAATAGATTTCACCGTATTTTTGACTAAAGGAATTTTAGCCCGATAATGGGGTTTAGAACCCTAGGATGAATGGAAAAAAGATGAGTTATATATTTCTTGGTGAGAAAGGTGATTTTGGACATCCTGCAGGACTAAAACAAAACCTGTCAAAGGGTAAGGAACTCCTGGAAGCTCTTAAGAGCTCTTGGAGTCAATGGCCATCCAAAATCAGCACGGCCTGCCGAAAGGCGCTGCAGTGCCGGAAAAGTCAACTTCCTGCTACTAATATGCTGGTAAGCTAGTACAACGTATCTCCAGACGGATAGAGTGGGTCCGTGGCTTTGGTTAGCGACTACTCTAGTGCTTGCAACACGAACAATTAGGGCGAGGGTATAAATGCCAGGTTGGTATCTGGCGCCGGGTAACCCACCACACGGAGGAGAAAGCACCTTCTTCAAGACTTGGCTGTCAAATTATTTCACATGTGTGTAGTAGTGGCGCCCACACACATTATTAGCTATTTGAAAAGATGATGATTTCGTAACTGACTGCACCAGGGTTCCTGTTCCTCAGGGAACCACACTATATGGTATACCTATTGATATATGTCCAGCCCCTGCTTTCCCGGGTCCCGTTTCTGATCATAATGCACCTACAAAGGCATCGAATAATGATGCATCCTCAAATCTCAAAGGACGGGGTTCAGCTTATGGAGAAGAAACTGGTCCTAACCAAACAACAAGCAAATCTCGCCTCCTTCCAGCAGGTAGACTCCAGGAGCTGGCAGAGAATGCCAAACTTCAGAACATTGACATCCTTGCGGTCCAAGAACACCGCTTTTTCCACCCAAAGGATGATCTCAAGTATCACACCCTAGGATCCTACCAACTTGTCACCTCTTCAGCCACCAAGAACCCTGTCAATGCCTCCGTCGGAGGAGTCGGCTGCCTTCTCTCATTTAAAGCCAGCAATAATCTTATGGGGATTGAAACAATCTCTCCCAGAATCTTGGTGCTTACAGTAGAGGGCAATCCTAGAACCACTGCGATATGTGTATACAGTCCTCATAACGCCTCTCCTGAGGATGAGGTAAGAGAATTCTACACGACCCTTCGCACAGCTGTTGAGCAAGTACCCTTACACAACTTTCTTATCATCGCTGGAGACCTCAACGCTCAACTTGGCCCGGATGAAGTAAAGTTCACATACAATAGGGTTACTAACCGAAACGGGGAATATCTCAAGGACTTCATGGAAGAATTCAGTCTATTCAGCTCAAACAACAGCTTCATGAAGACCAGAGGCCGGCTTTGGACCTTCGAATACCCAAACCAAAAACGAGCTCAGATTGACTATTTGATATTTCGCAAGGAATGGAGAAACTCAATCAAGGATTCTAGATCTTATTCCTCCTTTAGCTCTGTCGGCTCAGATCATCGAGTCATCTCGGCAACAATCAAACTTAGTCTCAGGATATCCAAGAGGGCCGAACCTCATCCCATGAAAAGAATAGACTGGAAAGCCGTTTCTTCCAACAAACAACTATCCAATAGCTTCACGCTTCAAGTCTATAACAGATTTCAATCTCTCTCAACTTCTGACATCAATGACGATAATATTGAGGATGTGTATGACTGTCTTAAGCAATCAACAGAGGAAGTTGCACTTGCCACGCTACCTAAAAAGAAAAGCCGAAGCCAAATGAAACCTAGTGCCTTAGAGTAGGTAGTTGAGGCAAGGGCCCATCTTAGGTCAATATCCCAAACTCAGCATCAATCACCATCTCAAGGGAAAAAGATACAGCTTATCATGGCTAAAAAAATCACTAGACGACGCTTATCTTAATGCTGAAGCCGACTATATCTCAGGTGGGATTGATCAGCTACCGCAACATCACATCAGCAAACACCATCATCTTGCTTGGAAGGTTGTCAAAGATCTTTCAGGCGAAAACTCAAACTCTGCAGTTAGAATCAAAGAAGGCTCTGCCAAAAAACGTCTTGAAAATTGGTCTGCTCATTTTAAAAAACTTCTAGGGAAAAAGGCCAGACTCCCTGATAACTATCAACTGCCATCCGTTCAGGTTTCAGAGCCTTTAGGAATCAACACCTCTCCTTCACCATGCCTGAGCTCAAAGAAGCCATCAAACAGCTCAAAGCCTCAAAAGCCTTTGGGCACAGATAATATACCTACCCTGATTTGGAAGGATGAGCATTTCCACATTCTTTTGCTCAACCTATGTAACCATACTTTCGAGACCAATAAACCACCTAGCGTCTGGCATGCAGCTCAAATTATCCCCATGCCCAGAAAAGGAGATCTTTCTTTAGCCACCAACTATAGAGGAATTTCTCTCATGGCAATTGCTGCAAACATATACAACAAGCTTCTCCTTAACCGCTTAATTCTATTCGTAACAACCAGAATGGATTTAGGAGAGGTAGATCAACACTTAGCCAGATTCTCTGCCTTCGCCGACTTATAGAGAAGTCCCAAAACCGCAATCTAGACCTTGCACTTATCTTTGTTGATTTTTCAAAAGCCTTCGACTCAGTTGACAGGTCGGGGATGTTTGAAATTCTACAACTTTATGGGATTCCTGATAAAATCATCGCGGCCATACGTGTAATGTATACATATACCAAATCAACTGTCCTGACGCCAGATGGGGAAACACCACCTTTCTCATTCCTCGCTGGAATTTTACAGGGCAATACTCTTGCTCCGTATCTATTTATAATTGTTGTGGATTATGTTTTGCGCATGTCTGTGGATAGGATTCAGGATAGGGGATACCACCTACAGCCTAGGAGAAGCTCACGCTACCCAGCAAAATACTTGACCGACACCGACTTTGCTGACGACATCGCATTGATCAGTCAGTCACTGGAAAATGCTGAGAGTCTTTTGAAGTCATTAGAGCAAGCGTCCAACTGTGTTGGACTGTACCTCAACGAATACAAGACTGAGTATGTGAACAGATGCGCAAACAGCCCAAACTACCCCATCAGAACCCTTAATGGTACCACCTTTAAGCAGGTGGAAGATTACAAGTATCTTGGCTCATATATCTCCTCCTTCAAAAAATATTTTCTAACCAGGAAGGGTATGGCATGGTCAGCGTGCAATGACATGCACGCCATATGGACATCTCAACTTACCAACAAGCTAAAACTGGAAATATTCCAAGCAACCATTAAGCCCATATTACTTTATGGATCCGAAACTTTGACACTAACATCGCAACTTGAGAGGAGATTGGATGGCACATATACCCGCCTCTTAATGAGAGTGCAAAACCTAACCTGGAAACGACATCCCACCTTGTCTAAAATCTATGGCAAACTCCCTCGAGCCTCTGCCCTTCTAAAATCCCAGAGAGCTCAATTTGCTGGCCACTGTCACCGTGCCAGCAATGAAACATATCCGCTCTCTTGCTCTGCAACCCTGACTCCAGCCTGACTAGGAATAGAGAGCTGTCATTCCCTGACGTTATCTCTAGGGATACGGGATTCAGTAGACGGGACCTGGGGGCAGCGATGGGGGACAGGGAATTCTGGGGCATGAGGGTGAGATCCATCATTTCGACAGTGGTCGACGGATGATGGTGATGATATATATATATGTATATATATATAAGTACGTATATATATATGTATATATATATATATATATATATATATATATATATATATATATATATATATATATATATATATATATATATATATATATATATATATATATATATATGTATGTATATATATATATATGTCTATATATATGTGTATGTATATATTTATGTATATATATATGTATATATA